>APFE031607568.1:183051-226310 GCA_000404065.3 Pinus taeda
AAACAAGCGTTGGAATCCAAGTAGGTTACTCTCACCCACTTGTTAATTACAACTAGGAACCTACAGTGTAGCATTGTTCGATTGTTGCTAGACCCCTGTTGGGCTAGTAGGGATCGCCTCTATCCGTAGAGGGGATTTACCTCACCAACAGGGACAACAACACACATAGGTATGGTTCTTTTGGAAAATGAACATCAAGAATCACAAATGCTGTTTCTTTGAAAAAAGGAACAGCAGATGCCAAAAATGTTGTTCCTTTAAAAAAGGAACAACAAAACCAGCAAATGTCGTTCTTTTGAAAAAGGAACAACCAAGGTCATAAATGTTGTTCCTTTGGAAAAGGAACAACAAAAACATACAAACGTTGTTCCTTTGGAGAAGGAACAACAAAAATAAAAAATGTTGTTCCTTTGGAAAAGGAACAACAGAAATCCAAAATGTTGTTCCTTTGGAAAATGAACAGCAAAAACACGCAAATGCCACTCCTTTGGAAAAGGGACAGCAGAAATCAACAGTGCTGTTCTTTTTGAAAAGGAAAAACAAAAAGCAAAATTGTTGTTCATTTGGAAAAAGAACAACAAAAACACGCAAATGTCGTTCCTTTGGAAAATGAACCGCAGAAATCAAAAGTGTTGTTCCTTTGGAAAAGGAACAACATAAATCAAAAGTGTTGTTCCTTTGGAAAAGGAACAACAGAAATCAAAAGTGTTGTTCCTTTGGAAAAGGAACAGAAAAAACACACAAATGTTGTTCCTTTGGAAAAGGAATAGCAAAAACACACAAGCGTTGTTCCTTCGGAAAAGGAGCAGCAAAAAAACACACAAATGTTGTGCCTTTGGAAAAGGGACAACATAAATAAAAATGTTGTTCCTTTGGAAAAGGAACAGCAGAAAGCAAAAGTGTTGTTCCTTTGGAAAAGGAACAACAAAAAGAAAAAGTGCTATTCCTTTGGAAAAGGAACAACAAAAACACGCAAATGTCGTTCCTTTGGAAAAGGAACAACAGAAATCAAAAGTGTTGTTCCTTTGGAAAAGGAATAGCATAAAGCAAAAGTGTTGTTCCTTTGGAAAAGGAACAACAAAAACATGCAAATGTTGTTCCTTTGGAAAAGGAACAATAGAAATCAAAAGTGTTGTTCCTTTTGAAAATGAACAACACAAATCTAAAATTGTTGTTCCTTTGGAAAAGGAACAACAAAAACACACAAATGTTGTTCCTTTGGAAAAGGAACAACAAAAACACGCAAACGCTATTCCTTCGGAAAAGTAGCAGCAAAAAACACACAAATGATGTGCCTTTGGAAAAGGGACAACAAAAATAAAAAATGATGTTCCTTTAGAAAATGAACAACAGAAATCCAAAATTGTTGTTCCTTTGGAAAAGGAACAACAAAAACACACAAATGTTGTTCCTTTGGAAAAAGGAATAACAAAAACACCTAATGTCTTTCCTTTTGGAAAAGGAACAACAGTAACAAAAAAACTTCGTTTCAAAGATATGCACACAAATAACTCAAGAAATTATGTACAGAATGTAAAGAAAAGTAAATTCCTTAATGAATTATAGGCGAGGAAGACTTCTCTTACTCCCCCAAAATCTCCATATCTGAATCTTTGCGTAGCTATTGGCAGAAGGACTCCCGAGTGAGTGGTTTGTGATAGAGATGAACTCGGTGGCCATTTGCCTTAAAGGCATATCCAAAACCATCAATAGTGATTAGAGTAAGGGTACCATTCTCATGTACCTTCTGGATTTCATATGGTCCCAACCAACGAGTTTGGAGTTTCCCGGGGAAGTCCTGAAACCTGGAGTCGTACAAAAGAGCCCAGTCTCCTTCGTGGAAGACTTTATTTTTAATGAGAGCATCATGCCATGAGCTCTTTGCTGCTAGATCAGAGCAGTGTTTTGAAGTGAAAAGAGCCTAATTTCGTCTAGCTCATTGATCTGTTGTAGTCGATTAGTCCGTGCCTTAGTTAGGTCTAAGCCAACTTCCTGTGTTATTCGTAATGTTTGGATTTCGAATTCTATGGGGAAAATGGGTTGTTTTCCAAACACTTTCTGATAAGGTGAGTAACCAATGGTACTCCTCCATGTTGTTCTATAAGCCCACAATGCTTCAGGTAGTCTGGCAGCCCAATCACGTCTATGTGATGCAACAGTTTTCGTTAGGATTGTTTCTATTATTTTATTGCTGCTTTCTACTTGCCCATTTTCCTGTGGGTGGTATGGAGTAGTGATTTTATGCTAGACATGATAGTTGTTGAGTGTTGCAACTATTCTGTTTCCAGCAAACTATGGTCCACTGTCCGTAATTATCTCTCTTGGAAGGTCATAACGTACAAATAGATGGAACAGGAACTGTATGACAGAGTCTTCTGTGGCTCTTGGCAATGCCTCTACTTCAACCCACTTGGTGACATATTCTGTTGCCACCAAAATATATGTTTTCTGGTTTGATGATGGGTTGATTGGTCCGACGAAATCAAGAGCCCATTGCTCAAATGGTTCGATGACTAGCTGTGGTTTTAGAGGCATCTCATCCGACTGACTAGGGCATCCCGCTCTCTGGAAACTGTCACAGGCTTGGAAAAATTTCTTTGTATCTTTGAAAATTGTGGGCCAATAATACCCTGTTTGTAGCAATTTATGTCCAGTTCTGCAATCAGCGAAATGTCCACCACATGGTTGGTCATGGCAGGCTTTCAAAATGTCAAAAATTTCATCCTCTCTAACACATCTCCTGATATGCATGTTTGCCCTTGTGTGAAACTAATAGCCCCCAATCCAAGAAAATCTAGTACTTCGCTGAACAATCTGTTTTCACTCATTAGGGGTTAGATGCTTTGGTAACTTACCTACTTCTTGGTAATTGGCAACATCGGCATACCAGGGTGTTTGAACAGTGACAACAAAGAGATTCTCATCCGGAAATTGATCTTCAACTGTTGCTGCATCAACTGGCTTTGGCATTCTAGAGAGGAAATCAGCTACCTGATTTTATTTTCCAGGTCGATCCTTGATTGTAATATCAAATTCCCTACAATAAAATCAGCCATCTAGTTATTCTGCCATTTTTGATAGGCTTGTTTGCTAAATATTTTATAGCAGAATGATCTGTGTACAAGATAACAGGATATCTAGTAATTTAATGTCTGAACTTATTGATAGCATGTATAACGGCTAGAAATTATTTTTCAGTGAAAGTATAGTTTAATTTAGCTTGGGATAGATTTTTGCTAATGTAATAAATTGCATATGGTTTTCTATCCTCTTCCTGCTCAAGGACTGCTCCAATGGCTGTGTCTGAGGCATCAGATGATATCTGGAACGACAAATCCCAATTTGGTCCTCGAAGGACTGGGGCTGTGGATACAAGCTTCTTCAGATCCTTCAAAGCACGTTCACATTTCTCTGTCCAAAGAAAATCAACGTTACCAGTTAGTGCATACAAAGGTGCATCAATACGTGAATAATGTTCTATAAACCTTCTGTAATAACCAAAAAATCCAAGAAAGCTACTTACCTCTGTCTGAGTGGTGGGAGTGGGAATAAGCAGAAGTATTTGGATTTTGGCTGGATCTACCTGAATGCCAGCTACTGAAATATAGTGTCCTAAAATAGTTCTTTCCATCATCATCATATAACATTTTTCATGGCTTAAAGAAAGCCTGGTAGCAATGTAGCATTGTAGGACTTTTTCTAGTGTATCCAGTGTTGGGTCAAACTCATCTCCGTATGGAGTAAAGTCATCCATATATACTTTCATTCCTTCATTTATTAGGTCTGCAAAAATTCTAAGGATATCCTTTTGGAATGTGGCAGGGGCATTGCATAAGCCAAAAGGTAAAACTCGATTGGTAAATGTTCCCGAAGGACAAGTAAAAGTAGTTTTGTCTTGATCTTCAGGGGCAATCTGTATTTGATTGTACCCACTGAAGCCATCAAGGAAAGAAAAGAATTTCTTTCCTACCAAAGTGCCTAATACTTGGTTGATGAATGGGAGAGGGAAGTGGTTTTTTTGTGTTTCTTTATTTAGCTCCCTGTAGCCCACACAGATTCTCCATTTCCCATTCTTTTTTGGAACCACCACAAGCAGGGAGACCCATTTACTATCAAAAGATAGGGTAGATAAAGTTAACATCTAAAAGTTTTTGAAGTTCATCTTTTACCACCTCTTTTAGATGAGGATTTAGTCTTCTCTAAGGCTATCTAATAGGTCTTGCATCTTTTTCTATGTAAATGTGGTGTGTACATAACTGGGGGTCAATTCCTTTCATATCAGGGTAGTCCCATGCAAATGATTCTTTATATTTCTTTAACATATGGATGAGCTTTGTTTCTTGTTCGAATGTGAGGTTGGAATTAATGTTTAAGGTTTTTCCGAGTTCAATTTTCACAATTTTACTATTTACAACAGAGGTGACAGGGATTGTATGATCATGTGTATCTTTCAGAGGATCTTCTTCTAATTCATTATCAAATGCTACTTTTATCATATGACATTGCATGTGAGATGTGAGTTCATTTTGACTAATGAAATTATTGATGGCATCATCTTCTGTTTGGTCTTTGAACTCAAGTGCTTCTTGTATAGTTAATGGAGATCTAATGTTATCAGTAAGATATGATACAGGGTGCCTATTAGTTTTGACTATTGTGACACTTGGCTGTGCTGGGGGATATAACACTAAATTCTTGATATCTATTCCCCTGGTTATGATCGTATTCCCTTGCCGACAACTAATATAGGCATCGACAGTGGCGAGCCAAGGTCTTCCTAATATCAATGGATGTTCATCAAGTCGGGTTTTAGGACTTATTATCAGAAAAATCGGTTGGATATTCCCAGAAGTCAACCGAGACCATGACATCATGTAGTATGCCCTCTGGCCTAACCACAGATCTGTCAGCCAATTCTAACAAAGTGGAGGTGGGTTCTACAGATGTACTGCCTAGCTTTTGGCAAATAGTGGTTGTTAAGATATTGATTGCAGCTCCAAGATCAACTAAGGCATTGGGCAGGGTTTGACCATAAATTTGGATAGTTACTATTGGATTTCCCGGGTCTTCGTATTTAATGGGTGTTTATTTTCTTGATAATAAGTCAGATAAAGTGCTGACTACTTGAACTCTTGGATTATTTGTTATATTCCTCCTTGGTATTTTTATGCACATTTCTTTGATAGTTCTAAGTATATCGAGATGTCTTGAATGGCTTGGAGGAATGGAATTTTTATGTACAAATTTTGTAATTCTCCCATAATGTCAAAATCAGGTTGTTGTATAGGTCGAGGTATGACTAATCGTTCTGAGAACGAGGGAGAGGATGTGGTTGCTTGATTATGAGTTTGTTTTTTATTCACATCCTCTTCATGTGACAAATGTTCTCTGGGTAACTGATCTTCAATCTAAACTGTTTTATTTCCCTCGATTTGAATAATATGCCTAGATCTTAACTGAAGATCATTACACTCCCTCATATCAGGTCCTACTTCTGGTGTTTCTATGATTTGGAGAGATTGGACCGGTCTGTTGTTTGGGTTGGTGTTAGGTTGGGCTGGGAGTTGCGGTCTCAGATTAGACTGGGGATTTTGCTATAAAACTGGCAGTGTAGGTTGAGGGAGAGAAATAGTTCCTACTGGCTGATGCATTAGTCTTTTCCAGTTTGTCTGCCAGGCTGAGCTTTGTGAAGTAGGGGGAGTCCATTGTGGTGGGTATGGGTTTTTTTTCCAATATGGTGGGGTATAAGGATGGTTCGGCCAACCAGATTGGCTTGTCTGATTTAGCCACGGGTTTGCGGAAGGAAATGACTGTGGTGACCAGTTTGGAAGTGGGGGCTGAAATTGACTTTGCCACGTATTATACTGTTGAGCATTATACTGTGGAGATTGAAAAGAAGAAGTTGGGTCTGGAAACATACTAGTTTGTCGCGGCTGCCACTGACGGTGCTGGTTGAGCAAATACACCAATTATGACCCTTCTTCTGCTTCCTTATATACTGCTCTCAGTCCAGGTAGTGAGGGACAACTTTTCATAGAGTGATCTTTTGTATAGATGGAACATGTTTGGACTGCATCTAGTGGACACTCCTTATGGCTATGCTTTTTCCTGCATCTGGGACAGAATATTGCCAAATTCTGTTCTACCTCCATTTGCTTCTGCTTGGCCTGCAAAATATCCAATTGTGTAGTCAGTGTCCCTAGTATATCAGTTTTAAAATTTTCTAATAAATTTCCAATTTCGACACGCGTTACTCCTTCTGATGATATTTTATTCTCTTTTACAAACTGATCATGTTTTTCCGGTTTTATTCGTGTGCTGCCTCTCGAGCTCTTGATACATAAATCAATAATGTCAGAAAAACTTTCCTGATAAATATCCCCTTTTCCCATAATGTTTAATGTTTCGATCCATTCTTCCTTTATGCCCCTTATTAATATTGTTTTCAACACGTTGTCAGGTAAAGGCAGTGATGCATAGGGAGATCTTTTTATATTATACTAGAAACGTTCCACATACTCTTCTAATGTTTCGTTTGGTCTAGCTATCATCTGGAATATTTCATCTTTCAGTTCTCTAGACCTGCAATAGTCCTGATATTTTTTTAGAAAATATTCTTTCATTTGTTCCCAGTTATTTATAACCCCACCACCTAATCCTGTAACCATCTTAAAGCAGTCCCTTTTAGTGTAGAGGGAAACAGTTTCAGTTTCTGGGGGTCAGTGGTGTAATCATATCCCCTACACAGTAGATCAAATTCAAATAAAAATGCATCTAGGTCTTCTGACGTAAGCTTGTGGAATGTAGGGATATGTTGAAGAGGGATTGCTTTCATGGGGGCATTTGCTGCAGAATCCACTATGGGGTATTGTAATGTAGATGTTTGGGTGTTTGGCTGGTTTTGAGCCATTGAGTCAAATATATGCCAATAACCTTCTGGGATATCTAGGAGGGTGTTCCTAGGTTGAGAGGGAATGGCTTTGATAGGAATAGTTTTAATAGCACTTCCTTTATCTGGGACTATTGACTGAGGAGATTGGGTTTCTCCAACAGTAATTTTTGCAGCACTTCCTTTGTCTGGGCTGCTCAATGGCTGAGTTGTCCTAAGAGGAGATCTTGATTCCTCAGTTTCCCCTGTCTCTCCTCCTCCTTCACAAAGATTACTGAAATTCCTTTCCTGCAATAGCTATAGAGTAGAATTTTCAATTTCTTGAAAGTCCTGCTTGTTAGTTTGACTATGCACCTCAGCAAAGGCTACAGATGGTGAACCTGTGGCCTGAAGGGAGCTTGTAGGCTGTTTCGAAGTAATTTTCCTGGGTCCTACTAAGGGTTGAGATTCGGCTTTCTTATAGATTTCATCTATGAAGGTTGATCGACCAAGGGTCACCAGCCCCTTAGCTTTTTCTGGCTTTGGTAGAGGTTTGGAATTTTTCTCTGGCTTTTTCTGCTTAGTCATGCACTCAAATTAACTACTAAATCCTACTTAAGCAACAGCAGCAAATCTATAGGAAAGCGGGCAAAGGAGCAGGGCTTTTACATGGTCCACACATAGGTTCTTACCTTCCGTTTTCAAAACCCAATTCTTCCCTAGCAAGCTCGTACACTACTTTTAGAAAAAGAACAAATGGCTACACTCTTTCCCCGGCAATGACGCCAAAATGTGGAGCTATAAAAAGGGTCTCTTTCACTTGTAGTTACCTCACATTAATATGTCAATCCGGGAACATTTTGCTATTTCAAAGAGTGTCTCAGTCTGAGGCTTAGCATTTGCTAGAGTAATGCTCATAGTACAGTTGTTTGAAAATACAAAAGTAAATGGATGTGTGTCTACAACTTAACTACTTCAAAAGGCTAAATCACACATTCAGATACTAAGCAATGTATCAGTCAAGGGTTTGGTAGCAACAAACCATCCCTTTAGAAACTGATGTAAAAGAAATTGGAGAATAGATCAGGGGTTTGGAATCTGGGCAGCAGATGCCAATGCTCACTATAGCCTGAGATTGTCCTTCACACCCAAAATAACAAATAACAAGAAATGGAACGGCAGATAAATTGAACATCAATGAAATGGAACACCAACCTTAAAATAGAATGACAATTCTGAAATGGAACAACAATTCAGAAATGGAACAACAATTCAGAAATGGAACAACAATCAAGGAATAGAGTAGTAACTAATTCTAACAAGCTGTGAATCTATTAAATCACGTGCATCAATCATAACCAAACATCAATCCTTCATTCTTAAAGATTTACACACAAATGGAATAGCACTGCCTACGGATACATGATGGACCAACACTGATAATCATATAAACACAACATGCTCAATCTGATTCAGTTGTCACTCTAATTAGAAAGCGTACGATTACATCTCAAGATGAAACAGTAATCTTCGAGAATCCAATAATCATATAGAATCAGAGCTTCCAAGATGAATTCTGTAATGTTAAGGCACAATCGCATAACACAAAAACTCTGTAATGGAAGAACAGTGTCTTGTAGAAACTAACCATATTATATCAACACCTAAAGGAATAGTAATATGATGTAGCGTCAATACAACACTTTTGTCTTCACGAACATTAATGGATTAAACACGACAGAGCGTGTGACATAAACTTTATAAAACACGTCAGATTACCAGATCACGTTGATAAGAAAACCACACAGAAACCACACGTTATGGTACAATAGCAAGTGTCCTCCAGGGCCGGGCCCTTAGCCTCCAAGGGTACACTACTTGAGGTTATTCTAGGCTCAAAGATAAAAGAATAACAAAGTCTGTATTAATGCATGAAGTAAAATTACAGTAGAGCAAGTCTTAACAGGACATAACGATCACAGTTTTGATCTTTTAAAAGAAATTACATAAGAGCATAACCACCCTTTTAGCTAACAATGTTGCCCCTTATATAAGGATGACGACGGAGATATCTATATGCAGAAATAGATAAAACAACGATCCGTCAGGATCAAGGATCTTGAGGGATTCGTAGAACCGTTAATCCTGAGTCTCTTCTTCTCTTTTCTGCGCCGAGTTGATATCTCCGCTTCCTTTCCCGAGTTGGTCCATTTTGATCTGGTTTGCGTGCGGTCTCCCTCGAAGGGACAGCAATTAACCCATCTTTGTCTTTTCCTTTAGGATGGCCACTTTTCATTTTTCCTCCCTCTTGTACATGGAAACGACAATTGTCAGCATTCTATATTAATCTCACATGTTTTGTTATAATTCTTTATCATTTTCTAAGTTCATGTTGCAAAAAGGCTTATAAGTCCTAATGAAAAGATACTGAAATAACTATCAAAACATACCTTCTTTGATACTCCATATCACCATATACCATCTTTGGTTTTCATCAAATGCTTTGGTGGATGGTTCAATTAAAATGTGTCTATTCCAACGTACCCTCATTGGAGATGCTGCTAAATGGTATATTGTACTAGATGCAACATTTTACAATAATTTTTTGACCTTGGCTCATACCTTATTGACTCATTTCCAGTTATCTACAAGATATGACATCAATTTTGACTTCTAGTCCAATTTCAAACAAGATAAGTCCACTCTCATTTTTGATCATATTCATTAGTGGCTACGATGTAAGAGGTAGTTAAAACCAAGATTCCTAATGATATTATTTGGAAATGTTTCATTCAATCATTGCTACCCCTATAGCCAAGGATGTGTCTATGCTTAGGATTGTTATTGAGGAACATGCTAAATTAGCTTCCCAACAACTGGATTTGATTTACTATCAGTTGGGAATGCTTTATGAATTAATTCCTAATTATCCACACCCTTCTATTAACCCACCCAAACCTACCCTAGAACCACACTCTGATGGTGTGATTGGTTCCATATCTAATTCTGTGAGCCAACTTACTTCTCAACTTGGGAAATTGATTGTGACATGACAAGCCCCAGCAAGTGTGTCTATCTCTTAAAAGAAACCCTCTTCTAAGAAACTCACTGATGTTCTCATGGTGAATCCCACAAAACCTAAGAACACTTAGCAACTTGGTGGGAAAAATAACAATAAGAGGAATAAACAAAAGAATCAAAATGCTTAAGGGACTCAACCAAACCTACCTAGTTAGGGAGGGGCAACATTTGAACGTCATCATAAGATCAAGTTCACTTGCAATATCTATCAAGGTGAGAATTTGACTCATGAGTGCCCTTAAATGGATGAAGTCCATCAACTTCTTGCACCACCACATTCTACTCAAAAAAAACTTATCTTGACTCATCCATTCCCTACATATCCTCAACAATAAATGGTTTCACAAGTTCCTCAACCTTTGCAAGGGGGCAATGAGGAGCCCTATTTCCATCACACTAGTAATATGTACATCCTTATGTGCCAAGAGAAAGTCAATGTGACCATGCAACATAATTCATATGATACTCGTTAGTCAAGTTATTCCTATAAGTACTCAAGCACCCTTATGGCCTCCACTAGATCTCTCATGCTAGATAACCCTGTGGAGCCATTCTATCTCCTACATAAGGGTTTCATTCACAAGGTAATGCACAATTTGTCTATATGGGCTACCCAATACTATAACGTTATCGAGGATTTAGCCAAGGCTCCTTATTCCATGTCTTCTTTGGACATTTTATAGGTCTACCCTTAGAAACACAAAGCTTTGTTGACCACAATCAGAGGGGTAGATCCATAAGAGTATTACCTTATCACTTTTAATTTTGATACTTCTCGCTTTATACTTTCCCACCAAATTTCCTTTCAAATCAATGTGTGAATCTTCCATAAGAATACCCATCGCAATTTGGTGGAAGAAGGATCTTCTACCTATGTTATGTCAGCATCAGGCTAGAAAGCTCTCCGTTCTCTAGTGCTTTGTAAGTCTACTCCCACTCTTGAGTCATTTGATGGACATCATTTCATACCTCATGGGGTTCTTCCAAAGTTTTCCATTGAGCTAGGGGGGGAGATTTCCTAGGTTGATATTGAAGGTGTCAATGTTGCTTTAGATTATAACCTTCTCCTTGGTCATAGTTGGTTCTATGCTATGACTATTATTGTGTGTTTGGTATTTCGAGTTATTTTCTTTCCCAATCAAGGAAAGATCATCACAATTGTTTAGTTATATTATTGTGTATCATCGACCCAACTTACCACTATGAGGAATTCCCACTTCTTGAAGATAACCCTGGGAGTTATGAGAGTGATCAGGTGGGATTGCTAAAAAGCTCATCCCTTATTGGTGTTTTTCTATTATCCCCATCTGACGTTCCTTCTTCATCTACAACTTCCCCCATGCGCATGATTTATTCTATCACCTGTGGACCCCATAGATCTCCTAGTCCTTGAGAGGTTCCTTCTGATGTAGATGTACACTAACATGGTGAGCATGCCACACCTCTATGGAAGATATTGCCTCTCTAGTAGTCCCACTAGTACCTCTCAACCCTGGTCAGAAACTCCATCCAAAAATGGATGATCACCAAGATCCCTTTCCCACACAAGGTGTCACTCTGCCTCTTCCACGTGACTTCCTTGATGACAAGTATTCTTATAAAAAAGTCATCTTGGAGGTCATGGATTCACCTATTGATTATCCTAAGGAGATTATGCCTCTTCATGCCTCTAGTCTTCCTAACTTGGAAACAATAAATATTGGAAAACAAAATCTTGAATCGACTCAGGGGGCATCTCCTTAGCCCTTATTGCAAGTGCCACCCTTAGAAAAATCAAGTCTTGTATTTCTAATGCTAAATTTTCCAATGAATTTTCCATCTCCTTTTTTCCTATCGACGAGTGCCTTGTGCCCCCTTCATATCGTGATATTCCTTGTTAAGTAGTTTCACTAGCTCACGAGACCACTCACCTTGTATGTCCTCGAGTCATTCCTGATAATGCTATGGTTGTAGGTGTTCCTTGACATCAACAACCTTTAGGAATTTGGAAGTTTAACTTTCCATGGCATGGTCCCATCATGGTGCATCATATGGTACCTCGAATCCTCCATGAGTTCATGTATAGAAATCCTTGGCTTATGCCTGATAGTGGGCACACATTGATGTGACTTATTAGACTAGGTTATGCTTGCATATTTTGTACATAGGAGTGTGATATTTTTCTCTCTTTTTTTTTGGTGTGTGATGTGAGCTATTTTCCTAGTACATCATATATGCCAATAAATACAGAAAAATTCTAAAACCCAAAATATAAAATATATATGGTCATGTGTTTTCCAAATCCAAGTTTATTTCTTTGATTATGTGATTTAACCATGGCTCTAGTCTTTTTGGATGGTTTTTAAAGGACAAGCTAGCATTTTTATTGAGACATCCTTTGGACATTAGGTGCATTTCTCTTTAACTTGCCATATAGGGGTAGGTCATATATCACTGTCATCGATGCATTATTAACCGTTAGTGAAATAATTATGCCTTAGGCCTAACCTCGTCAAGTTGCAAGATTATCCCTCTCTCTTATGCATGTCATAGCTTGGTGGTAGAGCCTACTTAATCATGAATTATTTAGATTAGAACCTTTGTTCCATATTGGTATACATGCAGTCACTTTTATTCTCCATCGAAATCCCTCCTCGTGACCCACCATGACCTAAAATTTGAGCTTCAAGTCCTCTTCTTCATCATATTTATGACCTTGCCCCAAGAGGATTCCACACATTATCCCTTGTGACTACTACCTTTTATCATCTTATTTCTACTAAATGAGCCTTGGTTTTCTCATTAAATCATCAGGTCTATTTGGCCTATTTTCCAATTTCACTTGGTGTTTTACCCTTTCTTGGAGGAACCATTGTGATGAGTGGTCATATTAGACAACCTCTTGACCTTTCCATGTTTCAAGCAATTCCACCATGATGGGAACCAATTTCTACCCTTTGTAACACTCATTCCTACAAGAGGATTTTCCTTTAAGCTCTTTTTAGACTCCTTAACTTAGAAATGATCATCAAATGAACTTGTCTCCTTCATGCTCATTAAATTACTTGAAAGGACATATATTTAGTATAAGTTTAACCATTTTCTAGACTGACTAGAATAGTTAAGAAAAAGGAATACTCTAGTATTTTATGGCTAGAAGGCTATACCTTGTACTATTTTATCTCTTTTTTAGGCTTGGGGGACTAAATTTACAAAAACAAAACCTATTGAGCATACTTCTCTTCTCTTTCATGCTAATTAATACATGAAGGGGACTAAAAAGAGAAATGGGAAGAGAACATTTGTTTATGTTAGTCACCAAAAAAGAAATGTTAGTTAGGTCACCCTTGAACATGGCACTAGTCTTCATCAGTATCTTATAGTTGGGTTTAGCTTTTCCTAGAAGCCATACCATACATATGAGTCTGTCTACTCCTTTAGTTGGTTACTCTTCCATTCATATGGAGCATGCTTTAGTGCCTCTTATGTTTTTGCATGATATCATGTGGTGCTCATTCGTCACGCTACCAAGTCACTCTTGTGTCATGCTGTTATATGTTCAAGGGAAGTCTTAGCCTATGTCATCCATCTGCAGTAGCCTGTTTCCCTATTTGAGTCAGTAATACCTGTGTTAGTTTTACTTCATGGCTTCATGAATTCATACATTCACTACATCGTTTCGATTTATTTTGTGTCGATTGATGGGGAATACATCAAGGCCCTCCTTTGGTTCATCTTCTCCTATCAATTTCATCTCATTATCCAAGAGCTTAGTCTAGGAACTAGTAATACCATGGCACTTGTAGTCCTCAGTGATAGGCTTCCTTGTGATCGATAGTGGGTTTACATCATTGAATCTTGATTGGTCGAGATCAATAGTGTTTAACTCTATCTTATTCATTCACACTTTCTGGACTGTGATAGGCACCTTGGGGTCCATTTTTCTCATTGGTGGATTCCCTTGTGTCTATTACTAGTACACCTCATTGACTTGTAATCAAGCAACTTCTACCATGCTTGACATCAACTCATTTATTCGCATGTTGTAGATTCTTACCATTGGGGTTATATCAAAGACCCTAGGTTAGGAAAATTTCACTCTTATATGGAACCCTTCCTAGGATATGTTGGAGTAATGTATTCATTATGTACTTTGAGGACTACTATGGGACACCTCCTGTTTATTGTGTGTTCATATTACAATTGATGTATACTATGAAAAATATACACACTGTATTTGTTAGTGGCTTAGATCTTTCTGATGTGTCACATGGATCCACTATATATTGTTCATGGCCATGTCTCAGCATTTCCTGTCATGGATCCATAGTGTATGTTTGGTGGCCATGTTCATTATCTCTTCATGACTGAGCATGGGTATGATTTTCTTGTGGACGTTATTGGCAAAGTTGAGACTTTACTGCTTGAGTTCCTTCAATCCGACTTCACAGTATTGGCTCATTCCTCCCATTCTGAGCTTTGAGTTTTATTATAATGCCTTTCAACCATCAGTTTCTCTTCTAACCTCATGTATTAGGGGGCATTTTCTATAACTCTATTTTCCACTCCATTATACTAAGAGAGATCCAAATCAACATACCTTAGTTTTTGACTAGAATGCATACCCTTTCAAATTTTATTTTACTTATGTGATATTTATTCCATGTTAGGGTGAAATTAAATAATTGATAAATTTCTCATAATTATTTTACAAAAATATTATAATTATGAGATAGTAATTATTTCATAATTGAGATAATTGAGAGAAAGCTCATAATTGTGAAAAAGGTTTCTAGGGTTTGTCAATCCCAAGGATATCAACTTGAACCAGTTGTGTGTCAATTGGCTAGGGGTCCATTACTGTAGAAGTTTCCTAACATCTCAAGCCCATAGGTGTATAGATACATTCTCTCGAGGGATAGAATGAGCCTATATGATCTCACTAAGAGGAAAGAGGTAGGGGAGAGTATCCATATAGCACAAGAGATTTATCGTATTGGGAGGAGGAGACCATGATACAAGCTTGAGGAGAGGATCTCACTTGTGAAGTTGTATTTGTATCCTTTTGTTTATGATCAATAAAAATGAATGTTCCCTTTCCTATAGATATGAGTTTATAATCAATTATTGATGTCTATTTTTTTTGTTCAAGTTGTTAGTATTCTGCACAAGACTATTTATGGTCCTTGTTTAGTGTTTCTTGTGTGTAGGTTATAGACATGTTTTTGAGAATGTGATATCTTGGTTAGAGTAAGGAAACTCTACATTGGACTCAAGATCCATCACCGATCTACAAGGACTTCATGTCCTAGCTCAAACCATAGTTTAGGGATTGCATGCATAATTGATTGTTGATCATATGATTTGGGATTCGTCTCTTTGATTGATTTTGGTAATTTGTTTTTCTATATGGTAGTATTTGTCAGGTCCATAAGACTACAAAGAAATATCTCCTTGTGGTTGTGTGAGATAAAGACATCTAAAGACAAGCAATGCAACTCCGAAATATGGTCACCAGTTATGTTATGGAAATTTTCACATAACCACAATGATCTATTACTCCATTGTCTTATGGAACTAATAATGACTACCAAAACAAAAAATAAATGCCAAAAATAAATCAAAAAGAAGATATCTAAAGACAAATAGGGAAAACTCTCGAGTGGAGTCACTAGTTCTATTATGACAATTTTGACATAACCACAACGAGTTATTTCTCTATAGTATTATGGCCTTGGTCAAGACTACTAGATCAAAAATAAAATGAACAAAATAAATGAAAGAGATAAATCCCAAACCATGTGATTAAAAACAAATTATTCATGAAATCCCTAAGCTATGGTTTGAGCTAGAACCTAAAGCCATCGCATATTAGTGATGGATCTTGTGTCTGATGCAAATTTTCCTTACTCTAGACAATATATCTCATCTTCTACAATAGATATAGAACCTGCATATAAAACAACCAAGCAATGGCCACAAATAAACTTCTACAAAAGTCCGTAAGCTTAAAAAAATAAAATAGACATGAATAATCGATTATAAAATTAGATCTGTGGGAAAGGTAACATCCATTTTTATTGATCATAAACAAAATGACACAAATATCCCTTCACAAGTGAGATCCTCTCCTCAATATTTTAGCATGGACTCCTCCCAATACAACATATCTCTCACACTATATGGATACTCTTTTCTAACCCTTTCCTCTTGGTGAGATTATATCAGCTCTCCTATGCGAAAATGTATCTAGATCCCTAGGGGCTTGAAAAGTTAGGAAACTTCTAGAATAATGGACCCCTAATAAACTCACACACAGGTGGGTCAAGATGATCTCCATGGTAAAGAGCAACTCTAGAAATGTTTTTCACAATTATGGGATTTTTCTCCATTATCTCATAATTATAATATAAGGAAAAATAATTGTTGACACCTGATCTACAAGGATTGGGATTATTGTAAATATTGTAAATAGTTTAATATTTTAGTTATGAATTAGAGAAAAACAAGTAACCTTTGAATTGTAATTCCAAGATTCTCTCCACTCATGTATATATTCATGCTTTGGTTAATGTAATTAAAAACAAGTCGCATTGTGGAATTACTAGTGCCTCACTTTACATGGTATTAGAGCATATGTCCAAAATTAGCCTCTTTCTACATGTAGCTCCTACTATTTTCTCCAATATTTTTTTCCTCCTATCTCAGAATAGGTCCTATTTTTTGTCCCTTTGATTAACTCCTCTACCTTTTTCTCTTTGTGTGAGTTGTCTCCCTGACTTGGCAGGAAATTTACATTATGTTGTACACTTAGTCTCCTATCTACGTACTTGAATGCCATATTGTAATACATTTCTACTTGCATTACACTCATCCCTATCTAGCAATGCATAGAAAGTGTGCCCTTGGCCCTCGTCAAGCCCATGGTGCATTGAATTCTTGTATTGTTCATTGAAATGTATATTGCAAAGGTCATGATTATGTCCTTTTCTAGAATTATTTATACATTGGTCTAAAATTATATGTGAATCATTTCACATGTGTTGGAGTTCGTTGGCTAAGAATCAACGTTGGTTTTGAAGATTGTGTATTGTTGTGTGATATGTTGCAGTATGTACAATGGTATGTGATGAAGTGTTGATTGCTGGGTTCTTTTAAAATAATAAGTATTGTGTTGTACATATAATCCATCTTTGAATTGAATTTTTTTATGAGGGCTGCATTGTGTTGAGACACTATATACCATGAAATGATGGGTGTTGAATAGTTTTTTCAAGGTCATGTATGGTATATCCTATGCATATACTTCTTATATCGCATTGATTAAAGTTTATGCTCTTTATATATCATGTGTTTGAAATCGTATATTGGCATATGAAAGTATATATGGTGCATATGGTATGTGATGGTATATGGGAGTGCATAATGGTTAGTAAATGGTATATTATTGATGCTTATATGTGAGGGTACATATGAAATGTCGAGTTTTGGTTAATTTTTTTGAAGAGGCTTTTCTATCAAAATTATTGGTATAAGGATTTGGTTTATTCAAAATAAGCCAATTTTTTTTGGATAAATGCATTATTTTATTTCCATAGTTGGCATAGTTATCATTCACAAAGAGAACTTCCATGAGTGGTCCAGAAAGATAAAACATATGTTGATTTTTAATGAGTTTTGGAAAGGATTTTATGAAGGAGAAGGAGGAAATCCTCCTTAGAATCCCACTTATGATAAAGAGATTTCCATATGGGAGAACAAGAACATAAACATCTATGCATTGATTGTAGAATTAATCAATGAAGAGGTGAGTTGTTATATTATGCCATTCACAAATTCTTTTGAATCCTTAAAGAAGTTGAAGGATTTATAGAACTCACACTTTGATCTTGAAGTTGTTCAATTAATGATCAAGTTGTTTAATTTAGAATTGAAGGATGATGATCCCATTTCCTTAGCCTATGAAATAAGAGCCATTATGCATGATATATAATCCACTGGTTTCAAAATGGATGTCCCTCTTATAGCTTTTGTCAAGGCATTGTATCCCACTTATTCTAATTATTTTGAGATAATACAAGCTAGTGATAGACTTAAGGAGATTTCCTTTGACTCTCTTGTGGAGAAGATTGTTGAAAGAGAGAAGAAGTTTGGGAAGAATAAGATAATTGCTCAGTCTCTTGAACAAGCTATGTGCTTTGGACAAAAATAAAAGAATTAGGCATATGATTCTTCTAGAGGAGGAGGTGGCTGAAGATGACAAGGAAGGAAGAATAAGAGAGGTGGGGGGGCAAACATTTCCAAGGAGAAAGGCATAATATTCTTTACATATGGTGTAATAGAAATGGAGATGATGCTTCTACATGTAAGTTATCATGGATAGGATTAGATAGGAAAGGGATGAAGAGAAAGGAAATTGATCTAATAAATTGAAAGGTAAAGCACCCGAATCAACTCATAATGTTGTGGCACATTGTAACATTGTAGTAACTGAAGACTTATCTAATGCTTCACTTTTGCCATGGAAATATGTTTGGTTTGTTTGATTCAGGAGAGACTTGCCGCATGTATTTTGGAAGATATTTCTTTGAAGAATTCTCTGACAATGTTTATGGAGCATTCTACTTTGTAGACAAGTCAAAACTCAAGCCATCATGGCTTGGCAACATCATGCTCAATTTTCCTTGTCTTCTGGACTTTCTTCTACATGATGTTCTCTACCTCATAGAGTTAAGGAGAAACTTGTTTTCTTTGGTCCACATCCATTAGCAAGGACACTCCATTAACATATTTGATGGAAAGGATGAGGTCAAAAAAGCATCAAACTACTTGTGATTATTAGGATAGAAGAAAAAAGACTTCTGAAGCTACAAGGAACCTCTCCTCACGCACACAGATTTTCATACATTTCTCACTATGATGAAGGTATACTTCCATCCAGTCTTTTACAACATGCTAGATTTGGACATTTGAACTATGAATTGCTTTGCTTATTGAAAAAGATGGTGTTACTAGTTTGCCAACAATTCCTAGGAAACTTAAGAAATGTGATGCTTGTATCTTCGGAAAGCACAACAAATAATATTTTCATGATTTTCATTTTAGAGCACATAGAAACCTTGAACTCATTCATTCTAACTTATGTAGCCCAACGTCCATTCCTTCTACAAATGATAATAAATGTGTGATGAAATTTATTGATGACTACACCAAAATGTGTTGGGTATACCTATTGAAGAACAAATCTTAAGCATTTGAAATTTTCAAGAACTTTCATGCATGGATTGAAAATGATACACAATCTCATATTGGTTGTATTCGTACTCATAATGGAAAAGAATATAGTTTAAGTGAATTTGAAAACTATATTTTCTAATATGGGATTAGATATCAAACAAATGTTCCTTATAATCCTCAAAAGAATGATGTAGCTAAAAGAATGAACAAGACAATATTAAATATGGTATGTTCAATGGTGGTTTTCAAGAATGTTAAGATGATGTTTAGGGCTGGTGAAATTCTATGTGCTATGTATATAAAGAATAGTTGTCCATCTGATGCTCTCGAGAACAATACTCCGTACGAAATGTGGTATGGACACATTCCTTTGGTGAGGCATATCAGGGCTTTTGGTTCCACCTATTATGCCTTGATACCTAAGGAACAAAGAAGAAAAATCAGTACAAGGAGTCAGAAATGTATATTCTTGGGGTACTCAAATACCTCCAAAGCATAACCTCCCTATGATGAAGTAAATAAGAAGTTTATAATATCTAAAGATATGATCTTTCTTGAATCTTCCAAGACTAACAATGTTTTTGAGCGATAAATTGATCGCTTGGACATATTGGGGCATGCAAAAACATTTCAAGAGTTTGATAATTAGATTCAAACCTTGAAGGGGGGATCCTTATACTAGATCAATCTATGGAATCTACTTCTGAAGAACTCTCTCTCCCTCATTAAGCTCCAACCACTGACCAAGGATAAACTTTGAGTGATGTGATTAAGAGAATTGGGAGGCTAAATCTTGATTTAGTTCCATCTCAGTCAACTATTGAAGAGCTAACAACTTGTTTGACATGTATACTTTTTTGACTATGAAGGCATGTATATTGATACTAGAAAATGTTGATTAAATCACATTGGTGTGCTAACATGGACTATTTGTGGTAGATACCATTATTATGACAACTTGGAAACAAGAAGAACATGAGCATGCATTATTTTCTTTTATTTATATTATAATGTCCCTGACAATTATGTGTGAATGAAAAAAAAATCACAAGCATCAAAATATAATAAAAGATATAATAAACACGATCTGAGTGGTACAATATAGCTTTTATCAGTCACAACATGGAAATGAAGGGCCAGGACAAATGAGGATGAAATATCAACATGCCAAGAGGGAGGGGTAAAATCTCTTGATTAGATTGATATCTTGAGGAGCCTTAGTGTTTAGGTTAGAAGTTTTAAAGCATACAATGAAAGATGGGTAAGATATTAAGAGAGGAAAGTTGCAATAGATGAAGTTATCTTACAAAGCCTCTTAGACGTATAGAGATATAAGTAACATGAGCTAGGAACTAGTCATAGAGACAAGAGAAACCTTCATGAATTAGAAGAGAAAATAAATGGAGTAGATAGTAGCACGTCTAGGAAGAGGCATAGGTGGGAAAGTGAGGACATCATGTATCATCCACCCAGCTTACCATTACAGGGAATTCCCACTTGTTTAAGATAACCATGGGAGTTATGAGAGTGACTAGGTGAGATTGTTAGAAAGCTCATCCCTTATTGGCGTTTTTCCATTACCCCCACCCGATCTTCCTTCTTCATCTACAACTTCTCCCATGCACATGATCTCTTCTATCACCTGTGGACCCCATAGATCCCCTTGCCCTTGGGAGGTCCTACTTATGTAGATGTACACTAACATGGTGAGCATGCCCCACCTCTATGGAAGAGATTGCCTCTCTAGCAGTCCTGTTAGAACCTCCCAACCCTAGTCAGAAACTCCATCCCAATATGGATTATGACCAAGATCCCTTTCCCAGAAAAGGTGTCACTTTGCCTCTGCCATGTGACTCCCTTGATGATGAGTATTCTTATCAAAAAGTCATAGTTGAGGTCATGGATTCACCTATTGATTATCCTAAGGAGATTATGCCTCTTCATGCCTCTAGTATTCCGGACTTGGAAATGACAAATATTGGAAAATGAAATCTTGAATTGACTCAGGGGGCATCTCCTTAGCCCTTATTGGAAGTGCCACCCTTGGACCAAATCAAGTCTTGGATTTCTAATACTAAACTTGCTAATGAATTTTCCATCTCCTTTTTTTTCCTATCGACAAGTGTCTTGTACCCCGTTTGTATCTTTATATTCCTTGTCAAGGAGTTTCACTAGCTCACAAGACCACTGACCTTGTATGTCCTCAGGTCATTCCAGATAACACTATGGTTCTAGGTGTTCCTTGACATGAACAACCTTTAGGAATTGGAAGTTTAACTTTCGATGGCATGGCCCCATCATGGTGCATCATATGGTACCTCCAATCCTCCATGAGTTCATGTATAGAAATCCTTGGCTTGTGCTCGATAATGGGCACACTTTGATGTGACTTATTAGAACGGGTTGCGCTTGTATATTTTGTACATAGGATTGCGATATTTTTCTCTCTTTGTTGTTTAGTGTGTGATGTGAGCTCTTTTCCTAGTACATCATATATGCTAATAAATACAAAACAATTATAAAACCCAAAATATAAAATATATATGGGCATGTGTTTTTTGAATCCATGTTTATTTCTTTGCTTGTGTGATTTAACCATGGCTCTAGTATTTTTGGATGGTTTTTACAAGACAAGCTGAAATTTTTGTTGAGACATCCATTGGACCTTAGGTGAATTTCTCTTTAAGTAGGCATATAGGGGTAGGTCATACATCACTATCATCGATGCATTATTGACCGCCAGTGAAATCATTATGCCTTAGGCCTGACCTCGTCAAGTTGCAACATTATTCCTCTCTCTTATGCATGTCATAGCTTGACGATAGAGCCTACATAATCATGAATTCCTTAGAGAACCTTTGTTCCATACTGGTGTACATGCAGTCATTTTTATTCTCCTTCGAAATCCCTCGTTGTGACCCACCATGACCTAAAATTTGAGCCTCAAATCGTCTTCTTTTTCAAATTTATGACCTTACTCCAGGAGGATTCCACACATTATCCCTTGTGACTACTACCTTTTATCAGCTTATTTTTGCTAAATGAACCTTGGTTTTCTCATCACATCGTCATATTTGTTTGGCATATCATTCACTTTCACTTGGTGTTTTACCCTTTCTTGGAGGAACCGTTGTGATGAGTGGTCATATTAGAAAACCTCTTGACCTTTCCTTGTTTCGAGAAGTTCCACCATGATGGGAACCAATTTCTACCCTTTGTAACACTCATTCCTACAAGAGGATTTTCCTTTAAGCTCTTTTTTGACTCCTTAACTTAGAAATGATCATCAAATTAACTTGTCTCCTTCATGCTTGTTAAGTACTTGAAGGGAAATATATTCGGTATAAGTTTAACCATTTTCTAGACTGACTAGAATAGTTACAAAAAAGGAATAATCTAGTCTTTTATAGCTAGAAGGTTATACCTTATACTATTTTATCTCCTTTTTAGGCTTGGGGACTATATTTACAAAAACAGAATCTATTGAGCATACTTCTCTTCTCTTTCATGCTCATTAATACATGAAGGAGACTAAAAAGAGAAATGGGAAGAGAACACTTGTTTTTGTTAGTCACCAAAATAGAAATGTTAGTTAGGTCACCCTTGAACATGTCACTAGTCTTCATCAATATCTTACAGTTGGTTTTAGCTTTCCTAGGAGCCATACCATACATATGAGTCTATCTACTACTTCAGTTGATTACTCTTCCATTCATATGGAGCATGCTTCAGTGCCTCTTATGTTGTTGCATGATACCATGTGGTGCTAATTAGTCATGCTCCCAAGTCACTCTTGTGTCATGCCGTTATATGTTCAAGGGAAGTCTTAGCCTATGTCTTCCATCTACAGTAGCCTGTTTCCCTTTTTGAGTCAGCCATACATGTGCTAGTTGTACTTCATGGCTTCATGACTTCATACATTCACTACATCATTTCGATTTATTTCATGTGAATTGATGGGGAATACATCAAGGCCCTCCTTTGATTCATCTTCTCCTATCAACTTCATCTCATTATCCAAGGGCTTAGTCTAGGAACTAGTAGTACCATGGCACTTGCAGTCCTTAGTTACATGCTTCCTTGTGATCTATAGTGGGTTTACATCATTGAATCCTGATTGGTTGAGTTCACTAGTGTTTGACTTTAGATTATTCATTCACACTTAGTGGACTATGATAGGTACCTTGGGGTCAATTTTTCTCATTGGTGGATTCCCTTGTGTCTATTACTAGTACACCTCATTGACTGGTAATCAAGAAGCTTCTACCATGCTTGACATTAGCTCATTTATTCGCATGTCGTAGATTCTTACCATTGGGGTTATGTCAAAGACCCTAGGTTAGGAACATTTCACTCTTATATGGAATCCTTCCCAGCCTATGTTGGATTAATGTACTCATTATGTACTTTGAAGACTACTCTAGGACACCTCCTATCTATTGTGTGTCCATATTAAAATTGATGTATACTATGAAATATATCCACACTGTATTTGTTGGTGGCTATGATATTTCTGATGTGTCACATGGATCCACTATATATTGTTCATGGCCATGTCTTAGCAGTTCCTGTCATGGATCCATAGTGTATGTTTGTTGGCCATGTTCGTTATATCTTCATGACTGAGCATGGGTGTGATTTTATTGTGGATGTTATTGGAAAAGTTGAGACTTCAACACTTGAGTTCCTTTGATCAAACTTTGCAGTCTTGGCTCCTTCCTCCCATTTTGAGCTTTGACTTTAATTATAATGCATTTCGACCATGAGTTCCTCTTCTAACCTCATGTATTAGGGGGAATTTTCTATAACCCTATTTTCCACTCCATTATAGTAAGATAGACCCAAGTTCAACATACCTTAGTTGTTGACTAAAATGCATACCCTTTCAAATTTTATTTTACTTATATGATATTTATTCGATGTTAGGGCGAAATTAAATAATTGAGAAATTTGTCATAATTATTTTGCCAAAATATTATAATTATGAGATAATAATTATTTCATAATTGAGATAATTAAGAGAGAGCTCATAATTGTGAAAAAGGTTTCTAGGGTTGCTCAATCCCAAGGAGATAAAATTAAACTACTTGTGTGTCAATTGGCTAGGGGTCCATTATTGTAGAAGTTTCCTAACTTCTCAAGACCCTAGGTGTATAGATACATTCTCTCAGGGGATAGAATGAGCCTATTTTCTCTCACTAAGAGGAAAGCATTAGGGGAAAGTATTCATATGACACGAGAGATTTCCTGTATTGGGAGGAGGATACCATGATAAAAGCTTGAGGAGAGGATCTCACTTGTGAAGGTGTATTTGTATCATTTTTTTTATGATCAGTAAACATGGATGTTTCCTTTCCTATAGATATGAGTTTGTAATCAATTATTCATGTCATTGTTTTTGTTTAAGTTATTAGTATTCTGCGGAAGGCTATTTGTGGTCCTTTTTAGTGGTGCCTGTGTGTAGGTTATAGACATGTTTTCTAGGACTTGATATCTTGTTTAGATTAAGGAAACTCTACATTGGACTCAAGATCCATCACCGATCTATGAGTGCTTCGGGTTCTAGCTCAAACCCTAGTTTAGGGATTGCATGCATAATTGATTATTGATCACGTGGTTTGGGATTCATCTCTTTTATTGATTTTGGTCATTTGTTTTTCTATATGGTAGTATTTATTAGGTCCATAAGAATACAAAGAAATATCTCCTTCTGGTTGCATGAGATAAAGACATCTAAAGACAAGCAATGGAACTCCCAAATATGGTCGCCAGTTATGTTATGGAATTTTTCACATAACCACAATGGTCTATTACTCAATTGTCTTATGGCCCTAATAACGACTACCAAAACAAAAAAACTAAATGAAAAAATAAATCAAATAGAAGATATCTAAACATAAATAGGGAAAACTCCCAAGTGGAGTCACTAGTTCTGTTATGACAATTTTGACATAGCCACAAGGAGTTATTTCTCTATAGTATTATGGCATTGGTCAAGAATACTAGATCAAAAATAAAATGACCTAAATAAATGAAAGAGATAAATCCCAAACCATGTGACTAAAAACCAATCATGCATGCAATCCCTAACCTATGGTTTGAGCTAGAACCTGAAGTTGTCGCAGATCAGTGATGGATCTTGTGTCTGATGCAAACTTTCCTTACTCTAGACAAGATATGTCATAATCTACAATTGATATAGAACCTGAACATAAAACCACAAAACAATGGCTGCAAATAGTATTCTGTAGAAGACTGTAAGCTTAAAAAAAAATAGACATGAATATTCAATTATAAAATCAGATCCATAGGAAAGGTAACATCCTTTTTTATTGATTATAAACAAAATAATACAAATATAACTTCACAAGTGATATCCTCTCCTCAATACTTTAGCATGGTCTCCTCCCAATACAACATATCTCTCACTCTATATGGATACTCTTTTCTAACCCTTTCCTCTTGGTGAGATTATATCGGCTCTCCTATGGGAAAATGTATCTAGATCCCTAGGGGATTGAAAAGTTAGGAAACTTCTAAAATAATGGACCCCTAGCCAACTCACACGCAAGTGGGTGAAGATGATCTCCTTGGGAAAGAGAAACTCTAGAAATGTTTTTCACAATTATGGGAATTTTCTCCATTATCTCATGATTATAATATAAGGCAAAATAATTGTTGACACTTGATCTACAAGGATTGGGATTATTGTAAATATTGTAAATAGTTTAATATTTTAGTTATGAATTATAGAAAACCAAGTGACCTTTGAATTGTAATCCTAAGATTCTCCACTCATGTATATATTCATGCTTTGGTTAATGTAATTAAAAGCAAGTCGCATTTTGGAATTACCAGTGCCTCACTTACATGGTATTAGAGCACAGGTCCAAAATTAGCCTCTTTCTACATGTAGCTCCTACTATTTTCTCCCATATGTTTTTCCTCCTATCTGAGAATAGGTCACATTTTTGTCCCTCTGATTAACTCCTCTACCATTTTATCTTTGTGTAAGTTGTCTCTTTGACTTGGCGTAAAATTTACATTATGTTGTACACTTAGTCTCCTATCTACCTACTTGAATGCCATATTGTAATACATTTCTACTTGCATTATACTCATCCCTATATACCAATGCATAGCAAGTGTGCCCTTGGCCATCGACGAGCCCATGGTGCATTGAATTATTGTATTGTGCACTGAACTGTATATTGCAAAGGTGATGGTTGTGTCCTTTTCTGGAATTATTTATGCATTGGTCTAAAATTACATGTGAATCATTTCACATGTGTTGGAGTTCGTTGGCTGAGAATCAATGTTGGTTTTGATGATTGTGCATTGTTGTGTGATATGTTGCAGTATGTACAATGGTATGCGATGAAGTGTTGATTGCTGGGTTATTTTAAAATAATAACTATTGTGTTGTACATATAATCCATCTTTGAATTGAATTTTTTTATGAGGGCTGCATTTTGATGAGACACTATATACCATGAAGATCATGTATTCTAGTTCCTATGCATATACTTCTTATATCGCATCGATTAAAGTTTATGCTCTTTATATCTCATGTGTTTGAAATGTTATATTGGCATACAAAAGTATATTTGGTGCATATGGTATGTGATGGGATATGAGAGTGCATAATGGTTAGTAAATGGTAAATTATTGATGCTTATATGTGATGGTACATATGAAATGTTGAGTTTTGGTTAATTTTTTTGAAGAGATTTTTCTATGAAAATTATTGGTATAAGGATTTGGTTTACTCAAGGTAACCCAAAATTTTTTGCTTTAATGCATTAACTTATTTCCATAGCTGGCATAGTTATAATTGGCAAAGAGAACTACCTTGAGTGGTCCATAAAGATAAAACATATTTTGATTTTTAATGAGATTTTGAAAGGATTTTATGAAGGAGAAGGAGGAAATCCTCCTTAGAATCCCACTTATGACAAAGATATTTCCATATGGGAGAACAAGAACAGAAACATCTATGTAATGATTGTAGAATTAGTCAATGAAGAGGTGAGTTGTTATATTATGCCATTCACAAATGCTTTAGAATCCTTACATAAGTTGAAGGATTTATATGACTCACACTTTGATCTTGAAGTTGTTCAATTAATGATCAAGTTGTTTAATTTAGAATTGAAGGATGATGGTCCCATTTCTTTAGCCTATGAAATAAGAGCCATTATGCATGATGTATAATCCATTGGTGTCAAAATGGATGCCCCTCTCATAGCTTTTTTCGAGGCATTGTATCCCACTTATTCCAAATATTTTGAGATAATACAAGCTAGTGACAGACTTAAGGAGATTTCCGTTGACTCTCTTATGGAGAAGATTGTTGAAAGAGAGAAGAAGTTTGGGAAGAGTAAGATAATTGCTCAGTCTCTTGAACAAACTACGTGCCTTGGATAAAAATAAAATAATTAGGCATATGATTCTTCTAGAGGAGGAGGTGGTTGAATATGACAAGGAAGGAAGAATAATAGAGTTGGGGGGGAAAACATTTCCAAGGAGAAAGGATTGATATTCTTTACATATGGTGTAATAGAAATGGAGATGATGATTCTAAATGTAAGTCATCATGGGATAGGATTACACAAGAAAGGGATGAAGAGAAAGGAAATTGATCTAATAAATGGAAAGGTAAAGTACCTGAATCCACTCATTATGTTGTGGCACATTGTAACTTTGGCGTAACTGAAGACTTATTTAATGCTTCACTTGAGTTGTGGAAATATGTTTGGTTTCTTTGATTCAGGAGAGAGTTGCCACATGTCTTTTGGAAGATATTTATTTAAGTAATTATCTGACAATGTTTATGGAACATTCTACTCTGTAGACAAGTCAAGACTCAAGCCATCATGGCTTTGCACCATCATGCTCAATTTTCCTTATCTTCTAGACTTTCTTCTACATGATGTTATTTACCTCATAGAGTTAAGGAGAAACTCGTTTTCTTTGGTCCACATCCATTAGCAAGGAAAATCCATTCACATATTCGATGGAAAGGATGAGGTTAAAAAAACATCAAATCATTTACTTGTGATGATTAGGATAGAAGAAGAAAGACTTCTGAAGCTACAAGGAACCTCTCCTCATGCACACAAATTTTCATACATTTCTCACTATGATGAAAGTACACTTCCATCCAGTCTTTTATGACATGCTAGATTTGGACATTTGAACTCTGAAAGGCTTTGCTTATTGAAAAAAAATGGTGTTACTAGTTTTCCAACAATTCCTAGGAAACTTAAGCAATGTGATGCTTGTATCTTCTAAAAGCACAACAAAAAATCCTTTCATGACTATCATTTTAGAGTGCATAGAAAGCTTGAACTCATTCATTTTGAATTATGTGGACCAACGTCCATTCCTTCTACAAAAGGTAATAAATGCGTGATGAAATTTATTGATGACTACACCGAAATGTGTTGGGTATACCTATTGAAGAACAAATCTTAAGCCTTTGAAACTTTCAAGAACTTTCATGCATGGAATGAAAATGATACACAATCTCATATTGGTTGTATATGTACTGATAATGGAAAAGAATAAAGTTTAAGTGAATTTAAAAACTATATTTTATAATATGGGATTAGATATCAAACAAATGTTCCATATAATCCTCAAAACAACAATCTAGCTAAAGGAATGAACAATTCAATATTAAATATGGTATGTTCAATGATGGTTTTCAAGAATGTTAAGATGATGTTTAGGGTTGGTGAAATTCTATGTGCTATGTATATAAATAACATTTGTCCATCTCATGCTCTCAAGAACAATACTCCCTAGGAAATGTGGTATGGACACGTTCCTTTGGTGAGGCATCTCAGGGTTTTTGGTTCCACCTATTATGCCTTGATACCTAAGGAACAAAGAAACAAAATCGGTACAAGGAGTTAGAAATGTATATTCTTGGGGTACTCAGATACCTCCAAAGAATAACGTCCCTATGATTAAGTAAATAAGAAGTTTATATATCGAAAGATATGATCTTTCTTGAATCTTCCAATACTAATAATGTTGTTGAGCAAGAAATTGATCACTTGGACATATTCAGGCATGCAAAAACCTTTTAAGAGTTTGATAATGAGATTCAAATATTGAAGGGGGGATGCTTATACTGGATCAATCTATGGAATCTCCTTCTAAAGCAGTCTCTCCCCCTCATTAAGCTCCAACCACTGATAAAGGATAAACTTTGAGTGATGTGATTAAGAGAATTGGTAGGCTAAATCTTGATTTAGTTCCATCTCAGTTAACTATCAAAGAGCTAACAACTTGTTTGACATGTATACTTTGTTGACTATGAAGGCATGTATATTGATACTAGAAAATGTTGATTAAATCACATTGGTGTGCTAACATGGACTATTTGTGGTAGCTACCCTTATATATAACTCGGAAACAAGAAACATGACAGCATTATTTTTAATTAATTTAATAATATAATTTCCTTAAACAATATGTGGTAATGAAAAAATACAAGCATCAAAATAAAAAAAAGACATAATATAGAGGACTGAGTGGTAATATAGCTTGAATCAGCAAAAAAGAAATAAAGAGGCCAGGACAACGAGAATGAAATATCAACATGCCAAGAGGGAGGGGGAAAATCTCTTGACTATATTGATATCTTGAGGAGCCTTAGTGTTTAGGTTAGAAGTTTTAAAGTAGACAATGAAACATGGGTAAGATATTAGGAGAGGAAAATTGGAATAAATGAAGTTATCTTACAAAGCCTCTTAGACTTATAGAGATAGAAGTAACATGAGCTAGGAAATAGTCATAGAGACAAAAGAAACCTTCATGAGTTAGAAGAATATAAATGGGGCAAATAGTAGCATGTCTAGGAAGAGGCATAGGTGGGAAAGTGAAGACGTCGTGAAGGGAATTGTACCACTGAGTGTTGAGAAATATAGGGGTAAGAAAATATGATGATTTTTCTTGTTTCATAAATATTTGTTGTGTATTTTTATTTCACTTAGTTAGATTCTGCTTTCAACTTGTCAAATTATTAGTGTTTCTTCATAAAAGGACTAAGAATCATAATGATAAATAAGACAAAGGTACCAAGATTTAGGATGTCAGCTAGGGCCAAAACCTCTCAAATTTGAGAGGAAAACCCAAAAGAATTCTTCTTCTTATAGAATCTTTAATTGACTAATTAAAATCCATATACCCTTGACTAAAAACTCCTCCAATACCAAGTCATACTTGACTTTAGTCAAATTCAACCTTTTCTTGATGTTGCTACAATCTCTACTTCGTCCTAAAACTTCAGACCTACAACACTTGTATGAAATTTTGAGATTTTCTTACTACAATGCTTGACCTTCTACAATTGACTGTAAGTTTTTCACGTGTGACAATATTAGGTCTATTTTAGCCCTTCTTCTCCTTTACATGACTTGAGATAGTCTCTTTGGGATTTCATCTTGCAAGATAGATCTTTTCCTTGTCTTGTTTGGACCTTCTTGAGGTGATTGTACTCCTGATTTGTTGTAGTACGACGTGACCTAGTTTCATTACATGTGTGGAGAGAAACGACCCAAAAACCGAATAAGAAATATTTTCCTTACTCTTTTTCCTTTGTCTTTCTCTTCATCACACTTTTCCTCTTCCTTGTGATTGAACTTGAGTTAGTGTTGTGTGTCTTCAAAATGAGGTTGAAGTCTCCTTTATATAGGATTCTCATCCATGTTTGAGGTTGACTTATAAGTGTCTCCAGGCCAACATTATTCTTGTGTAGGCCAATTTGTTATTTTCATTACAACTTGGTCTTGGAGGGTTCTTTGACTCAACTTTGAATCAAATAATTTCTTTACAATATGTAACAATCCCCAAATCGGTATTTCATATATAACAATGAATTAATGACTTGTAGATTCAATGATAAGCCCTAGGAGCTCACAATGGGAGCTTGATTTAAAATTAAATTTCCTTGATCATGAAACCCATGCCTCAAGAACAACAATAATAAATTTATTTTTCTCATTATATTAAATACACAAAATCAAGATTACATGTGTCATTGTGAATACCAAACCTAGCTACATATTTCAACATTCCCTCTTATCTAGGGAGGTATTCATAGTCCATACAATGTACTTGGACATTCTCAATCTGAAGAATTTTCATAAGAAGAGTTATATTGGTAACCCATATGTATAGCATCATATTAACCAACACTGTCACATAGCAAGTCCTTGACTAACATTTCTATCTCTCCACAAGATCAAAGTGCAATGATGACAAGACCAATGATTTATAAACACCTATTATTGTCTCTCAAGGAACATACCCCACCCAGGTGTTCATAGGGTATGTCCTTCTAGGAATATTCTTATCTTGGATTCCCAATCCTCAAATAATATCTGTACTCTACGACCACTCTTATCTTGAATTCCCTACCTCATCCTCAAAGAGTATTAGATTCTAGATGCTTATCCAATCCTCCATTCTTTCTTCCAAAGTGAAGAAAATAATGATGTGCCTATCTCTCTTTGTCAACTAGGGAGGATATACTCATTCCTATGAAGGAATGTGCCTACTCCTATAAAAGGAATGTACCCAAGCTCCCTCTTAACTAGGGACTTGTTTTTCTAACAACAACTCTTTCATGGAAATCATGGCACTATCAGCTACTAGGAGAGATCCTAATTTCGATGTCACGATTTTCATTTTTATAATTATGGAGGTTTCATAGTTTGTACTTATTCATAGGGAATTAACCATCAATCAATTTCATTTGTGAACCATGTCAGTCATGTCATCCTTTCTTTCATGGAAACTAATCTACTAGTCCATATCTGGCTTTTCTTCATGTTTCCTTCAAGATCTTCCATCCTATCACATCATTACTATTTTTAGGTGAAATCCAAAATTCTCTTTTGGTAGCCCCATATCATCCTCTACAGATATTGTTAAAAAATAAAAAAAGGAACATCAAATCAAAGTTACCCTTTGTGATGGAATTTCATAATGACATATGCTTGTTACAATATCAACATCCTACATACATATTGTCACATCTCCAAGATATTTAATGTCAACTGTCTCCTTCCTTTACATACTCATCATATTATTCATACCTTTTCCATGGATATGTCATGCCACATCCTTCTATTCATCATATGTTGATTCCTTTTCCATAGTTTCACCTTTTACGATCTCTTATTTATTTCTTCACATATTTCTTCCTAGAAGCTTCCATCCAGTTCCTTCATCTTTTTCAATCAACTCATATTCCATATGAGGACATATTATGTTTATTTTATCTAGTCAATATGTGAACCATTCCTTCACTCATTCTTCCAAAGGAAGAGATCCCTTTACTTTGACCATGCCCATGAGGTAGAGAACTTACCCATGCTATTAACAACAATATGCTGAGATGAATTAATTTATCAAACATATGCATACATGCCTCCTTTCTTCTTTTTTTTCATGTAGGCTTACTTTAACAACTTCCTTTCCTTAATTGAGAGTTCTTAAACCATCTTGACATGCTGCATTCCTTTTTCGTTGTACCATCATTCTTCCAAGCAATGAATCCCATCCAAGGTGGAATTCTTAGTGAGACACTTGCTTCTTCCAAGAGGTGAACCTTCTAATGAAGATTCCAACAAAGGATCCTGATTATCCTCATCTTGCAAATGATCCTTCCCAATGATGTATGATGAGTTCAACACTAGATGAATTTCTTCTAACCATAGTACTTATGCTTCAAAAGAGGTTACCAAGGGCTACTTTATTCTAATGATGATTTCCACAGACTTCTACTTGAACTATCTTTTAAGCTTCTCATGCTGATATGATGAGCTCTTGCTTTTGTTATATGCTCTTGTGATGCCATCTCCTAAAAATGATGCATCCTATCATGCTCCTAATGTTTCCTACCATGAGAGATATACTTTATAAAAACTAAAGAGAACTTGGAGGAGAATATTATCTCAATCATAGTAGAGATCTTTTACTTCCTCCTCCTTTGATTTCTTCTTTTCACCTTCTTCCACTTCTTCGATGGTATGTGTTTATTCCCTTACTCTTTTGTTGCAGTCCTTCTTGAGCTTTGTAAAATCTCTCTTGTAGTTCCCATATTCATGACAACCATTGAATTTTTGACATATTCTTCTTGTTCTTGTTATGAGGACCAAACCTTCCAAATTTTTCTTTCTTCTTAGCCATCGCCGCAAATGCTTGTGCTTGCTCATTTGAACCTATATCATTTTTAACCTTTATCTTAGTTTCCTCAATTTTACGCAATGACAAAATTTCATTGAATGGGGTAGCTTCCTTTATTCCATATATGCTTGATGTAAAGTTGCCTCATTCCTTTGGTAGTCCATTAAACATTCTGCAAGTCATTTCCTTACCAAACATTATTTCTCCCAACTCTTGTAGTTGGTCTCTTATTTCTGACACGCTCATAAAGTATGAGACTATTCCATATTCCTTTTTAATCTTCATCTTGTAGATTTTTTGTCTTAATGATATCACTTCTCCAGCACTACTTATGGAGAAAACTTCTACTAGCTTATCATATATTTCTTTTGATGTCTCCAATTTAAATACATAAGGTATGAGGGGATCCGTGATGGATTCTATAATGATCCTTTGAGTCCTTGATTCCCCTTTCATATACCTTTCTTGATCTTGAGTTTCTTCTTTTGGAGGTTTAATGACTGAAACCTTAACATGATCAATGCCCTTGTTTTCTATGAGGATCAAATCAGTCCTCTTCTTTCGTGCATGAAATTTTGATGACCCAAACAATTTGTTTCTTTCCTTGCAAAATGAAGGCATTTTGACATAATGAGATGTGGACATAAAAATACTTACTTGAGAAGATAACCCTTTATGGAAAAAATCACTTCCCTCTTGATTTTGATGATGATGATAATGATATAATATTTCTTCTTGATGCATATGTCTTCCTTCAAAAGGGATCTTTCAAAGAGAGGGAGATAACCTTTGATCTTGATGATGATGACAACACATTTTCATTGATTTTATTTGATGAAGAGACTTCAACGTGTTCCAATTTATAGTATTTAGGGTCATTGAGGTCTATTTATTTTTGAGGTGATGATTGAGTTAGTTTCCCAAGAGTGTTGCAAGTGTAGAACCCGTCTTTGAACGAACTAGGGTTTTGAGGTCTTATTCCTTCAAGATGATGATGTATTCCTTGTCCTTGTAGTTCTTTTGAGATGAGTGGTCCTTATTAAGGTTTGTTCCTCTTTATGATATTCTAGTTCTTCGGTCCTTGATTTCCCTTCTTTAAGCTACCCTACTTTGACTTGTCACCTTAGCTCTGATACCATGTTCATAAATCTAGTGGCAAGAACATATGATGATTTTTCTTGCTTTGATAATGGTTTGTGGTGTATTTTTATTCCATTTATATTCATATTTCACTTGTTATTATTGGTGTTTTTATTCGTCAAACAACTACTAATCCATAAAGAGAAATAAGACAAAGGATACAAGATTTAACCTATCAACCAAGGCCAAAACCTCTCTAACATGAGAGGAAAACCAACAATAATTATTCTTCTTATAGAATCTTCAATTGAAGAATTCCAATACCTATACCCTTGACTAAAAACTCCTCCAAGACCAATTCAAAATTGCCTCAAGTAAAAGTCAACCTTTTCTTGATGATGATGCAATCTCTCCTTCATCCTCAACCTTCGGTCTTACAACACTAGTATGAAATTTCCAGCTTTTCTTACTGCAATACTTGGCCTCCTGTAGTTGATTGTACCTTTTGCACATGTGACAAGATTAGGGAAATATTAGCCCTTCTTATCCTTCGCTTGAATGGAGCTAGTCTCTTTTTGATTTCATCTTGCAAGATAGATATTTTCTTTGTCTTGTTTTGACCTTTTTTAGGTAACTGTCATTCTGATTTGTCATAGTACAACGTGCTCTAATTTCTTTGCGTATGTGGAGAGTAGTAGCCCAATAACCAAAACATATGTATCATCCTTACTCTTTTACCTTCGTCCTTCTCTTCTTTACACTTTTATTCTTCCTTGTGATCGAACTTGAGTGAGTTTTGTGTGTCTTCAAGGTGAGGTCGAAGTCTCCTTTATATAGGATTCTCATCCATGTTTTAGGTTGACTTTTAACTATCTCTAGGTCAACTTGATGCTTGTGTAGGCCGAATTTTTATTTGCATTATGACTTGTTCTTGGAGGGTTATTTGAATTGAATTTGACTCAAATAATTTCTTTACAATATGTAACATGCCCCAAATGGGTCTTTCATACATGACAATGACTTAATGACTTGTAGACTCAATGATAAGCCCTAGGAGCTCACAATGGGAGATTGATATAAAAATAAATTTCCTTGAGCATGAAACCCATGCGTTAAGAACAAAAATAATAAATTTATTTTTCTCATTATATAAAATACATAAAATAATGATTGCATGTGCCTTTATGAAGACTGAACCTAGTTACATATTACAATGCTGAGTACCCCATAGAGAAGAACTAACACTCACATGCATCATTCTAGTAGATATTCTAGCTCCAATAGAAGAAGGCACCATCGTCGCCATCACCATCATCATCAGAGGAAAAGAGGGAAGGATTGCACGCTTGGAAAATTTAAGAAAGAAAAGCCACCCACATTTGATGGAGACATGAAGAAATCTGAGGATCAAGAAGCTTGGCTACTTGACATGATTTTTTTTTTTGTTTTTTTTTTAGAATCCACAATTATTATGAAAACATGAAAGATAAGATTGCCACCTATAGTTTGAAGGGAAAAGAAAACATTAGGTTAGAGGATTTGAATAATGTCATAGGTATGACTGAAGAGGAGCTAAGTTGGTGTGAGTTTGAAAATCTCTTTAGTAATCATTATTTATTAGAGAAATACTATGATAGGAAAGCAAAAGAATTTTATGAGCTTAAGATGAGACAAATGACAGATGATGCATATGTCACTATATTCATGGAATTATTTAGGTATGTCGCATATATTAAATACGAGAAGTCCAATATTCAGAGGTTCATCAATGGGCTTCCTATGACATTCAAAGACCAAATTGAATTCCTGGAACCTAATACATTGCACGATGCCAGTAAGAAATTGAAACACTACTGTGAGCACAAAAAGTATAGGCCAAAAATTAAAAGCAATTGGAAAGCAAAGAGAAGTGTTGGAAATAGGAAGAAATGGACAAGGAAAATAATGGAAAAGAAGGAAGGCACACACCTAGCCATGGCAAGTCGATTTCAACATAAATTCAATTCAACTACTAAAGGCCATGTGCTAGCCAACAATGGCTCGACACAAAGATGAGGCAAAAGAGATATTAAAATGTTGGACATGTGATGGGAACCGTCTTAAAAGAGGCCTCACACACCAAAGAAGTGCAATGCCAAAGATTTATAGTTCCCAAGAAGCTCATACAGTGGGTGATGTAACATAGAGATTTCTTAGAATTTATGCAGTGATGGATAGTGGTGAGGTAGACCACTAAGAATTTATCATTGATATGGAAGGTAAGTTGTGTAATCATTTTGTTTCCATTTTAATTGGTCTTGATTCTAATTAAAACTATGTCAGTCCCAAGCTTGTGGAAAAATGCAAATTAACTAAATAATTGCACATAGAGAAATGGTTAGTTCAACTAGAAACATGAACAAAGACAAAAGTTAGTCAATGGGTGGAATCAGGTACATTTGAACTTAGTGGCATGCCCAAAATAAAGCATATCATTGAGTGTGTACAAGATGTTATTGGGTATATACTAGTTGCATATGCACAGTTGCTTTGAAAAAGTAACAGAATGCTTGGATGATGTGGGGAAAAGGAAACTTTTACAAGGCAAGCGAAAGCCAATTTCAGTGAGGATGGTCACAACAATGTAGGTCAAACATAGTTTCCAAAACGAATGTACATTAATTTTTGTCCAAATATCCTGACAACGTTGGCCAAGAAGAAATCGAATTTCTAAGAAATACGGTGTTGCAACAATATGAGGATGTGTTTCCAACAAACATACTAGGTTTACCTCCTCATAGGGAACTTAAATTATCTATTAAATTGGTGCCTAGAGCAACACCGATGTTCAAAGAACCATATCACATGAGTATGCCGAGCTAGTTGAGTTAAAATTACAATTGAAAGAGATGTTAGAGAAAGGTTACATACATCCAAGTTTGTCACTGTGGGGAGCTCTAGTGTTATTTGTGAAGAAAAAGGATGGGGTGCTCTAACTCTGTGTTGATTATAGAAAATTAAGTAAAGTGACCACTAGGAATCAATATATGTTGCTATAGGTTGATAATATATTCGATCAGTGAGAGGAGAAGTAGTATTCTCGAAGATGGATTTGAGGTTTAGATATGATTAAGTGCATATTAAAGTAAAAGATATTCACAAAACAACTTTTTGTATGAGGTACAGACACTACAAATTTGTGGTGGTACCCTCTTGGGTTACTAATGGCCCTATCAGTTTCATGTTTTTAATGAACAATGAGTTGCATCCCTATTTAGATAAATTTGTCATTTGTTTTATTAATGGCATATTAGTGTACTGAAGAACTAAATAAGAGCATCAAAAGCACCTGGATGGAGTATTAGACTTGCTGAGAGAACATAAGCTTTATGCAAAGCTAAGAAAATGTGAATTATTCCAATCATAGATACATTACTCAGATCATATCATCTCCATTGTGGGGATATCAGTTAATCCATAAAATATCAATGCCATAATGGAGTGGCCAACCCCAAAGAACATGAATGGCGTTAGATAATTCATGGGATTGGTAGGCTACTACATGAGGTTCATTAAGAAATTCTCCAAGATATTCCACCCCGTTACATCCTTACAAAGGAAATTGAACAAGTTTGAGTGGACAACTAAAAGTGCAACAAGCTTCAAGAAATTAAAACAATTTCTCACTAATGCACCTGTGTTGAAGATTGCAGATCCAGAAAAAGTTTTTTTTGTATGTACAGATGATTGCAAGGAAGGGACCAGTGCAGTCTTAATGCAGGAAGGAAATGTAATTTTCTGAGTCACTGAAATTAACTGGGCATGAGGTAAAATATGTGACTTATGATCTAGAGTTAACTACAATTATTCATCCATTGAAGATGTCGATGCATTATCTCCTCCATAGGAGATTCATCCTCATGACAAATTATGGTGAACTTAAATATTTTTTTGATCAACCTGTTGATGGTCCTCGACCTGCCAACAATCAAGCGGCCTCCCTGATATGTGGTCCCAATTAGAACTCACATCATTTTGGATAAGATCCCCATCCTGAATGTGGCTTGGTTTTCAGTTTCTTAAAGATTTTCCTTGGCTCAAACTGTTCGCAAGAGAGAGGAACGCAAATGTGCATTTGCAAATCAAGTGAGTGTGCTTGGTGAGTGTTTGATCGTAAGTGTGTGCGGAGGGAGGAAATAAAGTGAACCTCTAACAGAGATGTAATAGTACCACCCTAGTAGAGACACATGTAACAAAGATGGGTTTGTCTAAAATCTAGAGGAATAGTCCACAAGGATGTGACAACAATAGTAACCATTACAAAACATTTTCAATATGATAAGTACTAAAATAACTAAAATAGTTTAACTAATTTAGTACAGATGAAAGAAAACATGAATTAAAAAATCCACAAAATAGTCTTACAAATATTCATAATCCATGCATGAAGAATGTGTTATCCATGAGGCTTCTAATATTAAGTAAAATTTCTAAGACACATGTATACAATGAACACCACTAGCTCCAATAGTGGAGCATTGGAGCCACTCCTTTCTCCCAAAAAGAACAAGCTTGTCTCTCTAATGCCTTGCGGGATGAGCCAAGGTAAAAATTCCTTTACTCATATGATGAGGGTGTATATATAACGAATTAGGTGATGCTTCACCTTCCTTGTGACTCATTGACTACCCTCATGACTATTTCACTTCCTGTGAATTTTCAACTTTACATGAATCTTCATATTCTGAATGTGTTCTTTCAACTTACACTTTACAATACATTTTGGATAGATAATTACATAATCCACAATATTGGTGTGGCATATGACAACTCATGACATGACATGACATGACATGAAACTACTGACATGGACTTCTTGATGACATGGCAATGTCAAACCACTCCTTCTATTGCTTACTACATGTCTTCTTAAGGATTCTCTTATATCCACCTCCTTATGGATTAGAGGTAAGTAGTTTTCAATGATATATAGTCTTTAGCTATGGTCACAAACTAGTTTCCCTTTTGTCTTCTCTTGATTAATCAAATTGTATACTTAGATACAAACATGTCTTTTTGTTAGAAAATTATATATTACAGATCAATGGAACACATAAAATATTGTAGAAATATAAACATAGAAAACGCATAAAACAAGAGAGACATAGATATAGTGGTTCACCCAATTTGGGCTACATCCATGGAGAAACAACCAGTCCTTCCTTTTATATTATCCAACAAACTTTAAAGAGATAAAACCAATAGCAGATCTACTGTAACACCCTCTTCGTTCTCAATCTCCTCTCTCTTCCTCACTCAGAATACAAAGATAGATAGACGCAATACAATTCCCTCATATATAGTGAGGGGTTGCCTTCTAGGGAAAAGAACCCTAAATTAAACATAACTTCTACCGCTAGATCATTTGCCTAATGAATGGCTCAAATTGACTAGAAATTACTAGACTTTTACAAGGAAATTTTACATCTATTTTTAGCTTCGTGGGCACTGCCCCGAACCCTTGTTGGGGGATTGCTGGCCCCCGAACCCCCAACCGGGGGGGATCAACCCCCCTGAACCCCCACACCCCCCTGAATGGAGGGGTGTGCAATCTTCTTGGGGTATACATCCGGCTGAGACCTTTGAATACAGAAGATAATCAGGCTCCACACCCAACACTTTTAGCATGTTTCCCTTCTCCATCTCCTTATTCATAGTCCTGTCATGGTGTGAAAGAGTAATTGCATCTGTAATTCACTCATGACAAGATGACATAAGTCTGATAATGTTGGGTTGTGTTATATTCTTTCCATGACTAACCTACATTTGGTATCAAAGTTGTTTGGGCTTCAAGGGGATGGCTTTGTTGCTGAGGGGTTTCGCTCGGGCCTGTGGTAAACCCTGTTCAGTGGGAGATTTGCGGGATTGATTCTGATGGTGGAAGAAGATGGTGAGCAGTGGAAAGATAGAGATCAATAAATTTAATGGTCATATTTTTGAGTTATGGAAACTCAAGATGGAGGATTTGTTGGTGGAAAAATATCAGTAGATCATGGTAGATCCAAGTACTAAACGAACGGGAGTGTCCAATGAAGAATGGAAGAAGTTGGATCAGAAGGAAAAGAGCACAATATGATTGTGTGTCTCAGATTCAATATTTCTAAATGTATCAAGGGAAGCTATAGCAAGGCCTTTGTGGGACATGTTAGGGACTTTGTACCAATCTAAGTCTCCAGTGAATAAACTGTTCCTACGAAAAAAGCTGTATAACCTGAGGATGAAAGATGGAGACTTGGTGACAGAGCATCTGAATGCATTTAATGTTATGGTAAGTCAGTCATTATCTAGTGATATTAAAATATCAGATGAAGATAAGTGCATCAATTTGTTGTGTTCTCTACAAGATTCGTGGGATAGTCTGGCTACTGCAATAGGTAGCAATGCAATTGCCTTGCATTTGACGAAATAGTCTCATCCTTGTTGACGGAGGAGATGAGATGGAAAAATATGGAGAGTCAGAATGGTTATGCCTTGTCTATATGAGAATGGTCCCAGAACAAAAACAAAAATAAGTCATTGAGTGGGAGATCTAAATCTAGAGGGAGATCTAAATCTCCAAGAAAACTTGTAAAGGTGGTGTGATGGAAATGCAGAAAGGAAGGGCACTACAAAAGGGATTGTAAATCTAAATCTCCTAAAAGGAAGGGGATCTAATGATACTCCTTCTGCAGATGGAAAAGCCACCTCATATGAAGGTGGGGATGTGTACTTGGCTTCTTCAAGTACACATGTAGATCATGAGGCATGGTTGATTGACTCAGGTGCATTCCTTTCACTTCACTCCCCATAGAGAGTGGTTCTATGTGTATGATAAATATGATGGTGGTGATCTCTTCTTAGGGGATGATAGGAAGGCTAGAATTGTTGGTAGTGGAAAAGTAAAGTTGAAGTTTCAAGGTGGAAGGGTTAGAACACTTCCGGGTGTTCTGCATATTCCTGCATTAGCCAAAAATCTAATTTCTGTAAGCAAGCTAAATGATGCAGGTGTAAAAACAGTGTTCGAGAAGGATACCTGCAAGATGGTTCGACGAGCACTGGTATTGATGTGGGGAGTTCAGATTGGAACTTTGTACAAGCTGCAAGGTAGCACTGCTATTGATGGGTGCATTAGTTCTATGGTTCCTGAAAGTGGAGCGGAAAATCTAGTGGTCTCTGGAGAGAAGACCATGTTGTGGCATCAAAAGCTTGGACATATTGGAGAGCAGTGCCTTTGAATACTTCATGGTAAAGGTATGGTAGAAGGTATGAGTAATAGCTCTCTGGATTTTTATTTTTGTGAAAATTGTGTATATGGGAAGCAGAATCAGGTGAGTTTCCCCTCCAGTGGTAAGAGGGCAAAACAAATATTAGAGCTTGTGCACAGTGATGTGTTTGGACCTGTGAAGATTCCATCACTAGGTAAGTCTATGTACTATGTATCATTTATATATGACTTCTCAAGGAATACATGGATATATTTCCTTAAGAAGAAATCTGAAGTCTTTAATAAGTTTAAAGGATTTAAGGCTCTGGTAGAAAACCAGACAGAGAAGAAGATAAAGGTGATGAGGATAGACAACGGTGGAGAGTTTTGTAGTAAGGAAGTTGGAGAATTCTATAAGAAGTGTAGTATAGCATGAAAAAAGACTACTCCATATACACCTCAGCAGAATGGAGTTGCAGAAAGAACGAACAAGATGTTGATGAAAAGGGAAAGAAGCATGCTCAGTGTTGCCGGGTTAGGACATGAATTCTGGGTAGAGGCGATGGAGATGGCATGTTACCTAGTCAATAGATCACCTTCATTAATGTTGGAGGATAATACTCCACAAGAGGTATGGACTGGTAAGAAACCCTCTCTTTCACGTCTGAGGGTATTTGGATGTGATGCATATGTACATGTTCCAAAGGAGAAATGAACCAAGTTGGATAGTAAATATGAAAAGTGCACCTTTATTGGGTATAAGGATGGGTTAAAGGGTTATAAGTTTTGAAACCCAACAACAAGGAAGGTTGTGTATAGCCAAGATGTGATGTTTAGAGAGGTGAAATATGTTATTAAACATGAAGTCCAACCAAAGGAACCTGAGATGATAGAGTTTGAGCTAAAGGAGAAATATTAGACTCTACAATAGAAGAGGAATCAGAAGATGAAGAGACATAAACTCCGGGTGTAAGAAGATCAGTTCGAGAAAGAAGGTAGCCATAAAGGTATAGTCCATCTGCTTTTTATTCAAAATTTTCTTTATCTATTACTAATGATGATCCCATAACTGTGAAGGAAGCAGTAGGTTCAGAGGATGGAAAACACTGGAAAGAGGTCGTGGTTGATGAAATGGCATCTTTGCAAAAAAATGAGGTTTGGGATATGGTGGAGTTGCTGGCTGGAAGGAAACCCACTGGTAGAAAATGGGTGTTCAAGAAGAAGACAAATGCAGAAGGAAAGGTGGAAAAATACAAAGCTCGGTTGGTAGCAAAAGGTTATTCCCAGGTGCTGGGAATTGATTTTGGTGATATTTTTTCTCCTGTTGCCAAGGTAACTTCTATTAAATTACTTTTATCTGTTGCTGTTGCTTTTTATTTTGAGATAGAACAGATGGATGTGAAGACAACATTTCTTCATGGGGATTTGGAAGAGGAAATCTACATGAAGCTACCTGAAGGCTTTGCGGTGAAGAGTAAGAGAGAACTAGTATGCAAGTTAAAGAAGTCTATGTATGGGTTAAAACAGTCACCAAGGATGTGGTATCAGAAATTTGATACATTTATACGGGGACTTGGCTTCACCAGA
>APFE031607602.1:0-14981 GCA_000404065.3 Pinus taeda
ATACATTCATAATAGATGGACGAGGGCACATAATGGCTGGCTTAGGTGGCAGATAATTTTGGCACATCGAGCTATCCAGTGTCTGAAAGGGATTGCTAGCTGCAACCTGAAGACAAATCAAGGAGAACAATTCTCCTGTAGGGGTCACCCATTGGAAGTGGGTAACAGTGCCCTAGAGAGGAGGATGGTAACGTTGATCAAGCAAGCATATTTGGCGTTCAACCATTCAACCATTGTGCTAATAGACAACAATATTGCCTTGTGGCACCTACGATTTTGGTTGTTGAATAAGTTTAAATATGCTTAGAGCCCTCTCCACTAGAAGTGGGTAACAGTGCCCTAGAGAGGAGGATGGTAACGCTGAGCAAGCAAGCATATTTGGTGTTCAACCATTCAACCATTGTGCTAATAGACAACAATATTGCCTTGTGGCACCTACGATTTTGGTTGTTGAATATGTTTAAATATGCTTAGAGCCCTCTTACAAAAAGAATTATTTCTCTTATGGTAACATTGATTGCATTATTCCTAGTGGAATTACATCTAGTTTAGAAAATTTATATATTTTTAGATATAACATGGAACATAAATGGAGTGGAATTAATTTGGATAACAAGTTCATGCTTTCAACTCTAGTTTAACTTTTATTAGAATTCTAATATTTTATTGTGTATGTATTGTAGATGGTTGATTGTGGTGAGCACAAATACATGAAATACAATATGGATTATCCCCCTTTATATAACGAGACTCAAAGACTAGTATGTTTCATATTATGGTTGATTATTACATTCAACTCTCTAGTTTAACTTATATAATGATTCTGATACTTTATTATGTATTTGTTGTAGATGGCTTGTTCTAGTGAGCACGAGTAATTGTAATACAAAATGGAGTGTCTATCGTTATGTAACAAACTGTAGAGGAAGTATGTTTCCTATTATGAATAATTATTGGTTTTGAAATATGCTTATCATTACTATATGTGTTTGTATTTTAACCTTGTTCATCCATTTATTTATTTTTATTTTATTTTATTTTATCAGAGGAGGAGAGGACACTGGAGTAGAGATAATGCGCAAGGGGGGAGTTTGCAATTTTTTGTTTGTTGTCTACATGTTTTGTTTTTGTTGAGTTTGAGAATGGGAATGCTTTGTGTTGTACTCGTGTTTTCATTTCTTGTAGTTTGGTCCTGGTTTCATTTGCAGGGATAGAATGAAAGAGATGAGATAGAGGTTATTATTCATAAATGAAGGTGCATCACCTTAATGATAGAAAATGCACTTGATTAACAATTATTTTTTGCTCATTCATCATCGCATTTGCTTGCTTTTCAATTTATTATTTGTTTTATTTGTGGTATCATACTTAACTATATTCATATGCTTTGTGTAGTGAACGACAACAGTTGTAAAGTTTATGAAGGTCAAGTGGCGAAGATACCATAGACATGGTACAAACACAACACAAACGATTAGAAAGCCATATTTTTTTCCTGCATAATAATTATTGTGCTTTAAACCACCAAAATATTTGTTGTTTGCACAACAATTGATTCTTTTGTCATGGCTTCAAGGTACCCTTCAACCAGTTAACCATCATGCTAACACACAACACTACCGCCTTGTGGACCCTAGTATTTGGGGTGTTCAATATGCTTATATATGCCTAGATTCCTTTTCCGAAAAAATTACTTATGAAAACATTGTTTGTATTATTCTTAGTAGAAGTACATCTAGTTTAGAAAATTGATATCTTTTTGAGATAATGTGGGGAATATAACTAGACTTGAAGTAGGTTACATGACAATTTCATTCCTTCAAAATCTCAAGTTAAGCATTTATTAGAAATCAAATACTTTTTTGTGTATCTTTTGCAGATGGCTTCTTTTAGTGAGCATGAATACATGAAATACAAAATGGACTCTCCACTGCTATATAACAATCTCAAAGAAAGGTGTGCTTGTTATTATAGTTATTTATTGCATTTGACTCTCTAGTTTAATTTATATAACAATTCTAATATCTTATTTTGTACCTGTTGTAGATGGCTTGTTCTAATGAGCACGAGAATGTGGAATACAAAAGAGAGTGTCCATCATTACAAAACAAACTCTAGGAGAGTTGTGTTTCCTATTATGAATAATTATTTATTTTGAAATATGCTTACCATTACTATTTGTGTGTATTTTAACCTTATTCAGCGCATGTTTTTTCCTTTGAACACAGGAGAGCACATTGGAGGAGATATGATGTGTAGAAGGGATGTTTGCAATTCTTTCTTTGTTCTTTTCTGGATGTTTTGTTGAGTTGAGTTTGAACATGGCCATGCTTTGTGTTGTACTCATTTCCTTTGTTTTTTTTGTTTTTTTTTCTCGGTTTTGTAGTTTGGTCTTGGCTTCATTTGTTGGATGTGTTTTACGTGCTTTCCTTTGCTTTGTTTTTTTCATGTTTTTTGTAGTTTGGCCTTGGTTTCGTTTGTTAGATGTGGAAAAGGAAACAAAGGAAGCAAACAAAGAAAATTGAGGTTATTGTTCATAAATGAGGGTGAGTCAACATAGCTATATGCAGTGCACTTCAGTTAAATGTACATTTTGCTAATTTGTGGCTCCATTTGTTTGCAATTAAATTTATTATCTGTTTTATCTATGCACTTTTATTCACATATATTGATCTTCTTTATGTAGTGAACAATTGCAATTTTACAGTGTACAAAGGTCAAGTGGTGAAGATGCACAAGACATTCTACAAACATGGCACACTTGATGGGTGAGGCATACTTTCTCCTACAAAACACTATTGTCTTGTAATACACTGAAATGTTTGTTGTTTGCAATATGATTTTTCATGTTGTCATGGTTTCAAGGTAACATGATCTTATTCATGTGCGTCTGATTCAAGATTTTTCCCTAAAACATTGATATGAAAGAAATGAAAAAGCTATACTAGGGTTTAGATGTTTAGGGCTTATTGTTCATGATTGTCCCTCCTATAATATTTGTGACGAGAGGGTAGGTATGTGCATTGTTAATTTATTGCTCTGTATATTTGTTATTTAAGCTCCCATGATATATTTATGATCTCATATATAATAGTACTTTGTGAAGTGACTGATTACAACTATAGTGTCTGGGAGGGTGAAATGGAGAAGATACTTAGGCAAGAGCACAACAAATGAGTGAGTTATGTTGTTTTCCAACACAATAATGTTATTATTATTCGCTTGCTTGATGTTTTATCCTTCTAGCATGGTTCTTAGGTAGTACCACTTATTTAGTGTTTTGACATATACATCAAAAGTTATGTTTAAATTTATTTGTTTTCTTACTACACATAACATGCACACCCCCACAATACGTGCCCGTTGCCACACAATCTAGCAGAGGCCCTAAGAGGGGTGTCCAAGGGACAACCTCTAGACCAAATGACAATAGTGGGACAAAGACGCACTGTCACCTCAGTCATTGTCCCCTATGCTTTATGGACTTTCACCAGTGGGAGGAGTCCCGATATAAAGGAAATCACTTGAATGATAGGGTCAATGGCAAGGTATGGTGTGATTTCCAAGCCCCATTCAAAGGAGAGACTCAAATAATGGGTTAATGCTTGAAAAAGATTAATGGCTCTCCAAGAGTGGCTTATGAGGAGACCTAGACCTATGGGAAGATGTTATTCAATTGCAAGGGATACTCCTAGACCTAAGGCTTCCTAAGGAGGCAAGACCTCTCTAAGGGCTTGGTAGGATGATTAACACACAAGGCTTAGAAACCAATATAGAGACCTAAGAGAATCCAAGCGAGGCCTAGGGCTAGTGGATGATCTTCAATGAGATATCTAGTTCAAGCAAGGATAAGAAAGGCAGAAAAAATGATTAACTTCCTTTGAGTTTTCAAGAGCAAGTGACCTTTGGAACGCTGCTAACCAAAGAAGTTTAAGGGTAGAATTGCCATTGGAGCTAGGACTTGAGATTTCTCTCAAACTAGCCAAGAGAATTGCTTCAAATTTTGATGGAAACGAGAGGAAACGACAACGCAATAGCCTAACCACTTGCTCCTCAAGGCGACCTTTGTTATGCAATTCGCACTAGGCCCTAGTTGACCATCTATGGTTAGGTAAGAAATTTGAAAAGGTGAAAGAAAGAGGTTTGAGGTTGATCACCTAGGAATGAGACCTAGTGCCTTGTCAATTTGGAGAAATGGAGTCAAGATTTCCTTTGATTTAAGGTCTTCACTCTATCAAGGAGACCTACGCAGCTCTTTGCTAACCCTAAGAAGCAACAACTCGGCTACAATAGATATTTATACTTCACTTAGCAAGGATTGATGGAATTCGAGGAAGCAATATGCAATACAAGCCTCTAGGAACATTCATTGACATCATCTATGAGTAATGCATGCAATACTTCAATAATCTTAGCGTTTTTCAAAAATTCTCATTAAATTAGGGCTCATACTAGAACATGACTATATATTCCATGTATTAGACATGTAACAATGTAAAATATAACATCAAAATAACACTTGCAAGATAATGTGTATCCTCACCTTCTAGCACAACAATCCATTAGTGCATTTGAGTAAATAAGCTTGTTAATGAAGGGCAAAACTGGACACTTCATGGTGGCATGCCTTCCAAATGGTCTTTAGAGTGTACACATGTTAGCAAACTCAACAAGAGAGGTTAATAATGGACCCTATTAAGTAGTTTCACCTCCAAGGAAGTAACAACTCCATGGTGCCTCCGTAAAATGACAGGTGTCATATGAAATGATGGTGGAATGGAGTGGGGCAACAATGAAGGCTCCAAGCCACATGCCATGGTACAAGGGTAGCTATAATGAGGGAAGCCTACACATTGGGTGCATAGATGTAGGAGGGAGAAATCATGGTATAGGAGTTACCCCGACCTTTGTTTTTCCACCCTTCTTCATATGCCTTTTTCCTTTTATTGGTTTTACTTTCTATTAACTACTCGAAGCTCCCTGGGATGAGACCACTTTGTGTATGATAAAGAAGAGTATAACCCCTTAAGGTTGGGAAGTTCATCCCCCACCAGGGGTTGGGACAATCATGGGTTCCTTAATGTTGCAAGGAGCACACATAGGGGCCCTATGAACCAAGGTGACGACCATAATGATAGGGGGTAGATCTCATGTTTAGCTTTTGTTCGCACGCTAAATTTTATGTCGTGGCGATGTCTTGCATTTTGTGGTACATTTCCTGTTATAAGTGGCCAATATATACTTTTAACATTCTTTTTATCAGCATCATCCTTCGGGACATCGTTCCAAGCCCGACTGAAAGTGTGGACAAGGGTTGGGGGAGGCTAGCACCTTGTGGGCCTAATGGAGAAATGTGGACCCTAATGGGAAAACTGTAAAAAGGGGTTATAATGCACCGAGGGGAGTGTTATATGTGGTGTCGGGAAAAGAAACCACGCAACCAAAAGCGGGATTTCCCATGTAGTGCCACTCCTAAAGGTAATAGCCCATAGAGGCGATCCCACGGGTCTAGGATACAAGATTAACCACCAAGTTGGGACAAGGGAACATGAGTATAATCCAGGCCCATTCTTTTCATCGAATCCACCCACTAATCGATGTTGAAATGTGTCCAAGAAAATCAAGCATAAACACCCAATTACATAATGAAGAGCCATACCTTAGAGGTTGGAAGGCCCACCTTGAAACATACAATCATAATATGTGGGCGAGGGCACATAATGGTTGGCTTAGCTGGTAGAAAATTCTGGCACATCGAGCTATCCAGTGGCTGCAAGGCGCTGCTAGCTGCAACATGATGACAAATCAAGGATAAAAATTCTCCAATAGGGTTCACCCACTGGAAGTGGGTAACAGTGCCCTAGAGAGGAGGATGGTAACGCTGAGCAAGCAAGCATATTTGGCGTTCAACCATTCAACCATTGTGCTAATAGACAATAGTATTGCCTTGTGGCACCTACGATTTTTTTTGTTGAATATGTTTAAATATGCTTAGAGCCCTCTTACAAAAAGAATTATTTCTCTTATGGTAACATTGATTGCATTATTCCTAGTAGAATTACATCTAGTTTAGAAAATTTATATATTTTTAGATATAACATTGAATATAAATGGAGTGGAATTAATTTGGATAACAAGTTCATGCTTTCAACTCTCTAGTTTAACTTTTATTAGAATTCTAATAGTTTATTGCGTATCTATTGTAGATGGTTGATTGTGGTGAGCACAAATATGTGAAAGACAATATGGATTATCCCCCTTTATATAACGAAACTCAAAGACATGTATGTTTCATATTATGGTTGATTATTACATTCAACTCTCTAGTTTAACTTATATAATGATTCTGATACTTTAATATGTATTTGTTGTAGATGGCTTGTTCTGGTGAGCACGACTAATTGGAATACAAAATGGACTGTCTATTGTTATGTAACAAACTCTAGAGGAGGTATGTTTCCTATTATGAATAATTATTGGTTTTGAAATATGCTTATCATTACTATATTTGTTTGTATTTTAACCTTGTTCATCCATTTATTTATTATTATTTTATTTTATTTTATCAGAGGAGGAGAGGACACTGGAGTAGAGATAATGCCCAAGGGTGGAGTTTGCAATTTTCTGTTTGTTGTCTACATGTTTTGTTTTTGTTGAGTTTGAGAACGAGAATGCTTTGTGTTGTACTCGTTTTTTCATTTCTTGTAGTTTGTTCCTGCTTTCATTTGCAGGGACAGAATGAAAGAGATGAGATAGAGGTTATTATTCATAAATGAAGGTGAATCTCCTTAATGATACACAATGCACTTCATTAACAATTATCTTTTGCTCATTCGTGATCCCATTTGCTTGCTTTTCAATTTATTATATGTTTTATATGTGGTATCATACTTAACTATATTGATTTGCTTTGTGTAGTGAACGACAACAGTTGTAAAGTTTATGAAGATCAAGTGGCGAAGATACCATAGACATGCTACAATCACAACACAAACGATCAGTAAGCCATATTTTTTTCCTACATAATAATTAGTGTGCTTTAATCCACCAAAATATTTGTTGTTTGCACAACAATTGATTCTTTTGTCATGGCTTCAAGGTACCATTCAGCCAATCAACCATCATGCTAACGCACAACACTACCGCCTTGTGGAACCTAGTATTTGGGGTGTTCAATATGTTTATATATGCCTAGATTCCTTTTCCGAAAAATTACTTCTTATGAAAACATTGTTTGTATTATTCCTAGTACAAGTACATCTAGTTTAGAAAATTTATATCTTTTTGATATAAGGTGGGGAATATAACTAGACTTGAACTAGGTTACATGGCAATTTCATTCCTTCAAGATATCTAGTTAAACATTTATTAGAAATCGAATACTTTTTTGTGTATCTTTTGCATGTGGCTTCTTCCAGTGAGCATGAATAGATGAAATACAAAATGGACTCTCCACTTCTATATAACAATCTCAAAGAAAGGTGTGCTTGTTTTTACGATTAATTATTGCGTTTGACTCTCTAGTTTAATTTACATAACAATTATAATATCTTATTTTGTACATGTTGTAGATGGCTTGTTCTAATGAACAGGAGCAAATGGAATAGAAAAGAGAGTGCCCATCATTATGAAACAAACTCTAGGGGAGTTGTGTTTCCTATTATGAATAATTATTTATTTTGAAATATACTTACCATTACTATTTGTGTGTATTTTAACCTTACTCTACCCATGTTTTTTCCTTTGAACACAGGAGAGCACATTGGAGGAGATATGATGTGCAAAAGGGATGTTTGCAATTCCTTCTTTGTTCTTTTCTGGATGTTTTGTTGAGTTGAGTTTGAGCATGACCATGCTTTGCGTTGTACTCATTTCCTTTGTTTTTCTTTGTTTTTTTCTCGGTTTTTGTAGTTTGGTCTTGGCTTCGTTTGTTGGATGTGTTTTACTTGCTTTCCTTTGCTTTGTCTTTTTTTTTCATGTTTTTTGTAGTTTGGCCTTGGTTTCGTTTGTTAGATGTGGAAAAGGTAACAAAGCAAGAAGATAGAGAAACCCCCATACTTAAGATAGAGAAAATTGAAGTTATTGTTCATAAATGAAGGTGAGTCAACATAGCTATATGCAGTGCACTTCAGTTAAAAGTATATTTTGCTAATTTTTCGCTACATTGTTTGAAATTAAATTTATTATCTGTTTTATATATGCAATTTTAATCACATGTATTGATCTTCTTTATACAATGAGCAATTGCAATTTTACAGTCTACAACAAGTGGTGGAGATGCACTAGACATTCTACAAACATGGCACACTTGATGGGTGAGGCATACTTTTCTCCTACAAAATACTATTGGCTTGTAATACATTGAAATGTTTGTTGTTTGCACTATGATTTATCATTTTGTCATGGTTTCAAGGTAGTATGATCTTATTCATGGGGGTGAGATTCAAGATTTTTCCCTAGAACATTGATATGAGAGAAATGAAAAAGTTATACTAAGGATCATATGTTCAGGGTCATTGTTCATCATTGTTGCTACTATAATATTCGTGACGGGAGGGTAGGTATGTGCATGGTTAATTATTCGCTCAATATCTTTGTTATTTAAGCTCTTGTGGTATATTTGTGATCTCATATATAATAGTACTTTGTCTAGTGACTGATTACATGTATAGTGTTTGGGAGGGTCAAATGGAGAAAATACCTTAGGCAGGAGCACAACGAATGAGTGAGTTATGTTGTTTTCCAACACAATAATGTTAATATTATTTGCTTGCTTGATGTTTTATCGTTCTAGCATGGTTCTTAGGTAGTAGTGCTCAATTAGTGTTTTGACATATACATCAAAAGTTATGTTTAAATTTATATGCTTTCTTATTGCACATCACATGCACACCCCCACAATACGTGCCTGTTACCACACAATCTAGCAGAGGCCCTAAGAGGGGTGTCCAAGGGACAACCTCTAGACCAAATGACAACAATGTGATAAAGACCCACTGTCACCTCAGTCTATATCCCCTGCGCTTTGTGGACTTGCACCAATGGGAGGAGTCCCGATATAAAATAAATCACTTGAATGATAGGGTCAATTGCAAGGTATGATGTGATTTCCAAGCCCCATTCAAAGGAGAGACTCAAATAATGGGTCAATGCTTGAAAAAGATTAATGGCTCTCCAAGAAAGGCTTAAGAGGAGACCTAGACCTAGGGGAAGATGTTATTCAATTGCAAGGGATACTCCTAGACCTAAGGCTTCCTAAGGACGCAACACACAAGGCTTAGAAACCAATATACAAAACCTAGGAGAATCCAAGCAAGGCCTAGGGCTAGTTGATGATCTTCGATGAGATATCTAGTTCAAGCAAGGATGAGAAAGCCCAAAGAATGATTAACTTCCTTTGAGTTTTCTAGAGCAAGTGACCTTTGGAACGCTGCTAACTGAAGAAGTTTAAGGGTAGAATTGCCAATGGAGCTAGGAACTGAGATTTCTCTCAAACTAGCCATGAGAATTGCTTTAAATTTTGAGGGCAATGAGAGGAAAACCCCGACGCAATAGCCTACCAACTTGCTCCTCATGGTGACCTCTCTTATGCAATTTGCACTAGGCCCTAGTTGACCTTCTATGGTTAGGGCAGAAGTTTGAAAAGGTGAAAGAAAGAGGTTTGAAGTTGATCATCTAGGAATGAGACCTAGTGCCTTGTCAACTGGGAGAAATGGAGTCAAGATTTCCTTTGATTTAAGGTCTTCGCTCTATCAAGGAGACCTACACAGCGCTTTGCTAAACCAAAGAAGCAACAACTCGGCTACAATAGGTATTTATACTTCACTTGGCAAGGATTGATGGGAATTCGAGGATGCAATATGTAATACAAGCCTCTAGGAACATTCATTCACATCATCTATGAGTAATGCATGCAGTTCTTCAATAATCTTATCGTTTTTCATGAATTCGCATTAAATTAGGGCACATAGAAGATCATGACTATATATTCCATATATTAGACATGTAACAATGTAAAATATATCATCAAAATAACACTTGCAAGATAATGCGAGTATATCCATCCATCAAACTTGCAAATAAAAGCTCCAAGACAAGATAGCGAAAATTCTAAACATCAAAATGCATCAATAACATCGAATTTTGTCCATCAATTACAAGTTCGAATTCTTTTACAAGAGAAACTTTGAATCCAAATTATGATGATTTGCAAAATGAGGCTCTCCTTTAATTTATATGAGGCTCTCACAAGTTTGAATGGACTAATTCGCCTAATGAAGCCCCAAAAAATGTTTTGATGTGCAAAGTAACGATAACTTTGGTGACAAGCCCACCAAATAGCTCAAATGTGTGAAATAAGCCTTCCTAATGAGGCCAAAATGATAAAATAATGGTGTAACGGGTCGTTGGAAGGCCTAGATGAGTCCTCAATGTGCCATGACAAAGAGGAGGAAAGCCTTCCTAATGAGGACAAAATGATAAAATAATGGTGCAAAGTGTCATTGGAAGGCCTAGATGAGTCCTCAATGTCCCATGACAAAGAGGGCTCGAAAATAATGATCAAGGGGATGACCCCTGATTTCCAAGCAAAACATCTTATGGTACTCTTGTGGCACTGAAGAAGCCCATGGCGTGGAAATCAATGCTTTGTTCTAGTGGAGGCCCATAGCTCTCAATGCTCGCCCTACAAGTGCCATTATGACCCTGTGGAGGGCTTAGAACACCATATAGGGAGACGAACTCCAAATGGATGCCCACTTGCAATCATGTATAATATCCAGTGTGTATCCTCACCTTCTAGTACAACAATCCATTAGTGCAATTGAGTAAATAAGCTTGTTAATCAAGGGCAAAACTGGACACTTCATGGTGGCATGCCTTCCAAATGGGCTTTATAGTGTACACGTGTTAGCAAACTCAACAAGAGAGGTTAATAAGGGACCCTATTAAGTAGTTGCACTTGTAAGGAAGTAACAACTCCATGGTGCATCCGTAAAATGACAGGTGTCATATGAAATGATGATGGAATGGAGTGGGGCAACATTGAAGGCTCCAAGCCACATGCCATGGTACAAGGGTAGCTATAACAATGTTTTAAAACTCTGACTTCGACTCCGACTCGGCCGAGGGTCGACTCCGACTCTGACTCCGACTTGGTATCGACTAAAAAATACATTAAATATTTATTTTTTATAAAAAAACATAATTTTAAAGATTTTCATTAATGTTTTCAAACACACAATTTTTTTTTTTTGTAAGCTGCGGAGGGACTGCTACTTCTATTTCATCAAGTCAAAATCATTACAAAAATGCGATGAACTCAACCCGCCCAAGGGGAAACCGGGTATTTTTTGGCCATCTTAAGTCTTTTAACGCCATCCAAAAATAAAACACCTTAAGTCTATTTTTCCAGGCTATATGCACCATACATTCATAGAGACTACCTATTTTCCCTATCATCCTTCTATATCCATCATTACAAAATTTGGTGATCAAACTAACCTCTACATTCTTCATATAAAACAAAAAAGGATGAGAACAACAAGACTAAGCCTCCTTGCCTGGCTACTGGTCCATATCCTTCTTGATATCAGGATGGCAGTGCTTTAGCTGCTGTTGTATTTCATCCATCCTTCTGTCCTGCATGAGTAGGGTAATCTGAATATTCTTCAGCTCCTTCTTGAGATTAGGAATCCCTTGAGAAAGCTCTGCCATCTCCATTGCTACTTGTTCCATGGCTTTGGCAAGTAGCCTCTTCATGACCCAATAAACATGCAGTGCTTGTTTATAAAGGATCATGCGGCCTCTCGTGTGGCCTGGATCCGGGAGGAGATAGACCCAGTCCTCCATTTCTGGGTCAGATTGGTCCTGCATAACCTCCTCCTCTAAATGCTGTATAATTCTCCTGACTCCTTTATTGGTATTTTGGTAGTAGGCTTGTTCAGCAAACTGCACTTTCCTTCCTACTGAAGCCCTGGTTTTCCTTTCATGAGATGGGGCCTCCTCCTCCCTTTGGCTCCATGTTTTTCCCCTGCCCCTGCCTTGCTGTCCTCTCCGACCTCCCCTACCCCTTCTCCTGCTACCCTCTCCTACCACAGTCCGCCTACTCGGACCATATTCACTGCCTTCTTCCTTAACTCCTCCGTGCCCGCGTCTTCTCCATCCTTCATTCTCCCATAACTCCTGACTGCCCTTTGTTTCAGCGGCGTCTCTTCTTCCCCGTTTAGCCTGCGTCTGGTGGCAATTGTCCTCATCTGAATCGAACAATTCCACCTCCTTTTCACTGTCGTCCGAGACCATGACTGTCTCTCTGGCGTCCTGCTCCAGCGCTTTTCCCTTTTCCTTGGCGCTCCACTTATTATCCCCTTCGTTGGCAGTGGTCTCCCTGCTTCTCCCTCGCCTCCTGGTTTCCATTCTCCCCTGCGTCTCGGCTCTAATCTCCTTACCCTGCTGCTCTCGGCCTCCAGGACCTGTTCTTCTCACTAACCTCCTCTTCGCGCTGATTTTTCGAGCCTCCCTACTCTTCTGGTATTTATTATGCCATCCGCCTTTGCGCGCCTTCGTTCTCCACCATTCTTCTGCGGTGCGGGCGTAGTCCTTCTGCCACCTGTTCCTGCGATCACCGTCCCTGTCTTGTCGTTCCTTGCTTGAGCCTGCAGACTTGCTGTTTCCATCTGACAGGCAGTCGCGATCACCTCTCATCCGCCCTATTCCCATGACTCTCCACCTTGAGATGTGAATTCTCTTAATGGCTCGGCTACTCCGGGCCATCATTACCTGATCTTCTCCTGTTTTGGAGATCATTCCCTCCCGCTTGTACTTCGGTCCTTCGCCCACCGTCCAGCTCACCCCGATCGTGGGTCTCTTGTACTCGTTCATGTTGATTTGTAGCTGTCTCATGGTCTTGATTTGTTATGATGACCAGCTCCTTCTACCTCGGTTTCTCCATTTCATTCTGCCAGCTGCTATCAACCTTCCCTTCCAGGTCATTACTCCCCCAGTTGGCGAGGAAATCCGCCGCCCTGTTTCCTTTCCTCCTGACGTGGTTGATTATTAGGTAGTCGAAACTCTTGAGGATTTCTCCCATGTCTTGTACTATCCCAGTCGTTCTCCAGCTGCTCACTATCTGCTCCCAGTTTTTTTCATTATTAAGTTTTCGGATCATCTCTATAACCACCTGCGAATCCCCTTCTATCTCTAGGTTCCTGTAGTTATTCCTCGCTGTTATCCTTAATCCCTGGTGAACTGCCCATAGTTCAGCTTCGTTGTTTTTCATTTCTCCTCCCCACTCTGCATAAATCCATCTGATGTTTTCCTCACTGTCCCTGAAGATTCCACCGAAACCTGCGTTGCCTGGGTTCCCTTTGGAAGCCCCATCGAAGTTCAACTTAATGAAGTTCTCTTTGGGATAATTCAATTGCTCGGGACTTTGAGCCTGTTTATTCTGTCTCATCTCTTTTCTGGGGTATACCATTTCATATTTCATATTCAGATTAACCAGTATTTGTCCCTCCTCCTGATTCGTTTTCCATTCCTCCTCATTCCAATCCTCCGCTAAGATTGTTTCCTTAACAGCCCTTAGGACGCCCTTCCACGTTTCATCTGGTTCTATATGTTTATCAAGGAAAATTCTTCGGTTTCTTTCTTTCTAGAGAAACCAGATCGTGAACCCCACTGTCAAGTCCCATGCCTGTTTAATGACTTTGCAGTTGAATTTTTCCTTATGCCATAGGAGAATGGTTCTTTTTATATCTCTGGGGTCTCTCCTTTCCTTACCATAGAGCTTTCTTGTTTCATTCCAAATTTTCACTGCATACCAACAATTATTCAGGATATGGTTCTGGGTTTCGTTCTCTTTATTGCATAGACTGCATTTCGAAGGGCCGAGAAGGCCCCTCTTTTGAATATTATCCCATGTTAATATCCTTTCCTTACCTACCAGCCACGCAAATAAGGCTATCTTAGGCCACCATTTACCTTCCCATATGATTTTCCATTCCGGGTTTATCTCCATCCTTTCCTGAACTAAGATCAGATAATATGCTTCCTTAACCGTGAAGGACCCTTTCATGGATTTCCCCCACCTCAAAATATCTTCCCCATTCCTAACTTTTATCTTCCTTGATTCAACTTCTTTCTCGTATTCTTTTTGCTGATCTTAGTTGATGTTTTCCATCCATTCTTCTGGCTTTCTCCATTTCCTCCATATACCTTCTGACTCTCCTTTTCTCCAATAATCTTTAACATATTTCCTGCCTTCTCTGATCGCCTTTTGCTGTATGTTTTGGGAAACACACAACATTATAATATATATAGAAGACAACATATGATCAAAGTAGGCTCATGAATATATCCATTATATCAAAATGGCACCCAGTGCACTGTCCAATACATACATGATGTTGATATACAGATCAAAACATAAACACATAACCAAGGAGGCTATAAATGGCCTCTACAACAAAAGTCTGTGACTAGTACTACCGGCTACTGCTAGAGTTGCCAACATCATCTGGCTCAATGTTACTTGGGAGCGGGAGCGAAAGTGGGGAGCGAGAGCGAAAATGGGAGTGGGAGCGACATTTTCAGAAGCTCCTGGTTTGGGAGCGAATCCCGGAGGAGTTCGACAACCAATGTCACTAACATCAAGGTACATAGAGGGATTGGTGCTCTTGGTTAAATACGAGTTCCATACCCTAATACATGACAAAATTCAATGGAAACATTGCAATCCTCCAATCCTGAAATCTTGAAAAATTGATAAGTCTGCTGGATTTTGAATGAAATCTAAAATTCTACTTTCTCCATATGAAATCCAATGAGGCTGGAACCACTCTCAAACATCCCAAGTCATTTGATGGTAATGTTAAAAATTTAAGTAAAAGGATGAAAATGAAGATTAAGGAGAATGTCACTTTTACTTTAAGAATTTAACATTACCATGAAATTTGAATAGCATATCAATACTAGGAGAGGGGAAT
>APFE031607602.1:18295-38139 GCA_000404065.3 Pinus taeda
TTTTTTGGGCGACTGGCCGGATTTAATGACTTGGCCGAGTAGATGTGGAAACAGCTGGGTTGACCGAGTCATGACTGACTCGGCCGAGTCATGCAATAACTTGACCAAGTCAGTCATGACTCGGCCTCCCGAACTGGTTTTTCTGCCGGGTCATAAAATTCCTCAATGACTTGGATCAACTCGGCCGTTTCGGATTCGATTCAGCCGAATTTTAAAACATTGAGCTATAACGAGGGAAGCCTACACGTTGGGTGCATAGATGTAGGAGGGAGAAATCATGGATGAGACCACTTTGTGTATGATAAAGAAGTGATTACCCCCTTAAGGTTGGGAAGTTCATCACCCACCAAGGGTTGCAACAATCATGGGTTCCTTAATGTTGCGGGGGGCACACATAGGGGCCCTACGAACCAAGGTGATGACCATAATGATAGGGGGTAGATCTCATGTTTAGCTTTTGTTCGTGTGCTAAATTTTATGTCATGGCGATCTTTTGCATTTTGTGGTACATTTCCTGTTATAAGTGGCCAATATATACTTTTAACATTCTTTTTATCAGCATCAACCTTCGGGACATCATTCTAGGCCCGACCGAAAGCGTGGACAAGGGGTGGGGGAGGCTAGCACCTTGTGGGCCTAATGGAGAAATGTGGACGCGGATGGGAAAACTGTAAAAAGGGGTTATAATGCACCGAGGGGAGTGATATATGTGGTATCGGGAAAACAAACCGTGCAACCAAAAGGGGGGTTTCCCATGTAGTGCCACTCCTAAAGGTAATAGCCAATAGAGGCGATCCCGTGGGTCTGGGATACAAGATTAACCACCAATTTGGGATAAGGGAACAAGAGTATAATGCAAGCCAATTCTTTTCGTCGAATCCCCCCACTAATCCATGTTGAAATGTGTGCAAGAAAATCAAGCATAAACACCCAATTACATAATGAAGAGCCATACCTTAGAGGTTGGAAGGCCCACCTTCAAATATACAATCATAATAGATGGGCGAGGGCACATAATGGCTGGCTTAGCTGTTAGAGAATTCTGGCACATCAAGCTATCCTGTGGTTGCAAGGGGCTGCTAGCTGCAACCCCAAGACAAATCAAGAAGAAAAATTCTCCTATAGGGGTCACCCACTAGAAGTGGGTAACAGTGCCCTAGAGAGGAGGATGGTAAAGCTGAGCAAGCAAGCATATTTGGCGTTCAACCATTCAACCATTGTGCTACTAGACAACAGTATTGCCTTGGGCACCTACGATTTTGGTTGTTGAATATGTTTAAATATGCTTAGGGCCCTCTTACAAAAAGAATTATTTCTCTTATGGTAACATTGATTGCATTATTCCTAGTAGAATTACATCTAGTTTAGAAAATTTATATATTTTTAGATATAACATAGAATATAAATGGAGTGGAATTAATTTCGATAGCAAGTTCATGCTTTCAACTCTCTAGTTTAATTTTTATTAGAATTCTAATAGTTTATCGTGTATCTATTGTAGATGGTTGATTCTGGTGAGCACAAATAGGTGAAATACAATATGGATTATCCCCCTTTATATAACGAAACTCAAAGACATGTATGTTTCATATTATGGTTGATTATTACATTCAGCTCTCTAGTTTAACTTATATAATGATTCTGATACCTTATTATGTATTTGTTGTAGATGGCTTTTTCTGGTGAGCATGACTAATTGGAATACAAAATGGATTGTCTTGTTATGTAACAAACTCTAGAGGAGGTATGTTTCCCGTTATGAATAATTATTGGTTTTAAAATATGCTTATCATTACTATATTTGTTTCTATTTTAACCTTGTTCATCCACTTACTTATTTTTATTTTATTAGAGGAGGAGAGGACACTGGAGTAGAGATAATGCGCAGGCGGAGGGGGGGGGGGGGGGGTTTGCAAATTTTTGTTTGTTGTCTACATGTTTTGTTTTTGTTGAGTTTGAGAACGGGAATGCTTTGTGTTGTACTCGTTTTTTCATTTCTTGTAGTTTGGTCCTGGTTTCATTTGCAGGGACAGAATGAAAGAGATGAGGTAGAGGTTATTATTCATAAATGAAGGTGAATCACCTTAATTTTACACAATACACTTCATTAACAATTATCTTTTGCTCATTCGTGATCCCATTTGCTTGCTTTTCAATTTATTATATGTTTTATATGTGGTATCATACTTAACTATATTGATTTGCTTTGTGTAGTGAACGACAACAGTTGTAAAATTTATGAAGGTCAAGTGGCGAAGATACCATACACATGCTACAATCGCAACACAGACGATCGGTAAGCCATATTTTTTTCCTACCTAATAATTAGTGTGCTTTAATCCACCAAAATATTTGTTGTTTGCACAACAATTGATTCTTTTGTCATGGCTTCAAGGTATCCTTCAACCAATCAACCATTATGCTAACACACAACACTACCGTGTTGTTGACCCTAGTATTTGGGGTGTTTAATATGTTTATATATGCCTAGATTCCTTTTTGGAAACAATTACTTATTATGAAAACATTGTTTGTATTATTCCTAGTAGAAGTACATCTAGTTTAGAAAATTTATAACTTTTTGAGATAAGGTGGGGAATATAACTAGACTTGAACTAGGTTACATGACAATTTCATTCCTTCAAAATCTCTAGTTAAACATTTATTAGAAATCAAATACCTTTTTGTGTATCTATTGCAGATGGCTTCTTCCAGTGAGCATGTATAGATGAAATACAAAATGGACTCTCCACTTCTATTTAACAATCTCAAAGAAAGGTGTGCTTGTTATTACGATTAATTATTGCGTTTGACTCTCTAGTTTAATTTATATAACTATTATAATATCTTATTTTGTACCTGTTGTAGATGGCTTGTTCTAATGAGCAGGGGCAAATGGAATATAAAAGAGAGTGCCCATCATTATGAAACAAACTCTAGGGGAGTTGTGTTTCCTATTATGAATAATTATTATTTTGAAATATATTTACCATTACTATTTGTGTGTATTTTAACCTTATTCCATCCATGTTTTTTCCTTTGAACACAGGAGAGCACATTGGAGGAGATATGATGTGCAGAAGGGATGTTTGCAATTCTTTCTTTGTTCTTTTCTGGATGTTTTGTTGAATTGAGTTTGAGCATGGCCATGCTTTGTGACGTACTCATTTCCTTTGTTTTTCTTTGGTTTTTTTTCTCCATTTTTGTAGTTTGGTCTTGGCTTCGTTTGTTGGATGTGTTTTACTTGCTTTCCTTTTCTTTTCTTTTTTTCATGTTTTTTGTAGTTTGGCCTTGGTTTCGTTTGTTAGATGTGGAAAAGGAAACAAGGGAAGTAGACAAAGAAAATTGAGGATATTGTTCATAAATGAAGGTGAGTCAACATAGCTATATGTAGTGCACTTTAGTTAAAAGTATATTTTGCTAATTTGTAGCTATATTTGTTTGCAATTTAATTTATTATCTGTTTTATCTATGCACTTTTAATCACATGTATTGATCTTCTTTATATAGTGAACAATTGCAATTTTACAGTCTACAAAGGCGAAGTGGTGGAGATGCACTAGACATTCTGCAAACATGGCACACTTGATGGGTGAGGCATACTTTTATTCATGGGTGTGACATTCAAGATTTTTCCCTAGAACATTGATATGAAAGAAATGAAAAAGTTATACTAGGGATCATATGTTCAGTGTTATTGTTCATCATTGTAGCTACTATAATATTTGTGATGGGAGGGTAGGTATGTGCATGGTTAATTTATCGCTCAGTATCTTTGTTATTTAAGCTCCTGTGGTATATTTGTGATCTCATATACAATAGTACTTTGACTAGTGACTGATTACAACTGTAGTGTCTGGGAGGGTCAAATGGAGAAGATACCTTAGGCAAGAGCACAACGAATGAGTGAGTTATGTTGTTTTCGAACACAATAATGTTTTTATTATTCGCTTGCTTGATGTTTTATCGTTCTAGCATGTTTCTAGGTAGTAGCGCTCAATTAGTGTTTTGACATATACATCAAAAGTTATGTTTAAATTTATATGCTTTCTTACTGCACATCACATGCACACCCCCACAATACATGCCTGTTGCCACACAATCTAGCGGAGGTCCTAGGAGGGGTGTCCAAGGGACAACCTCTAGACCGAATGACAACAATGGGATAAAGACCCACTGTCACCTCAATCAGTATGCCCTATGCTTTGTGGAGTTTCACCAATGGGAGGAGTCCCGATGTAAAGGAAATTACTTGAATGATAGGGTCAATGGCAAAGGTATGATGTGATTTCCAAGCCCCATTCAAAGGAATGACTCAAATAATGGGTCAATGCTTGAAAAATATTAATGGCTCTTCAGGAAAGGCTTATGAGGAGACCTAGACCTAGGGGAGGATGTTATTCAATTGCAAGGGATACTCTTAGGCCTAAGGCTTCCTAAGGACGCAACACACAAGGCTTAGAAACCAATATAGAAACCTAGGAGAATCCAAGCGAGGCCTAGGGCTAGTTGATGATCTTCGATGAGATATCTCGTTCAAGCAAGGATGAGAAAGGTCCAAAGAATGATTAACTTCCTTTGAGTTTTCTAGAGCAAGTGACCTTTGGGACGCCGTTAACCGAAGAAGTTTAAGGGTAGAATTGCCATTGGAGCTAGGACTTGAGATTTCTCTCAAAGTAGCCACAATAATTGCTTTAAATTTTGAGCGCAACGAGAGGAAACCACGACGCAATGGCCTAACAACTTGCTCCTCAAGGTGACCTCTCTTATTGAATTCCCACTAGGCCCTAGTTGACCTTCTATGGTTAGGGTAGAAATTTGAAAAGGTGAAAGAGGTTTGAGGTTGATCACCTAGGAATGAGACCTAGTGCCTTGTCCACTGGGAGAAATGGAGTCAAGATTTCCTTTAATTTAAGGTCTTCACTCTATCAAGGAGACCTACATAGCTCTTTGCTAAACAAAAGAAGCAACAACTTGGCTACAATAGGTATTTATACTTCACTTGGCAAGGATTGATGGGAATTCAAGGATGCAATATAATTTGAGGATGCAATATGCAATACAAGCCTCTAGGAACATTCATTCACATCATCTATGAGTAGTGCATGCAATACTTCAATAATATTATCGTTATTCATGAATTCGCATTAAATTAGGGCACATAGAAGATCATGACTATATATTCCATATATTAGACATGTAACAATGTAAAATATAACATCAAAATAATACTTGCAAGATAATGCGAGTATATCCATCCATCAAACTTGCAAATAAAAGCTCCAAGACAAGATAGCGAAAATCCCAAACATCAAAATGCATCAATAACATCCAATTTTGTCCATCAATTGCAAGTCCGAATTCTTTTACAAGAGAAAATTTCAATTCAAATCATGGTGATTTGCAAAATGAGGCTCTCCTTTAATTTATGAGCCTCTCACAAGTTTGAATGGACTAATTAGCCTAATGAAGCCCTTAAAAATGTTTTGATGTGCAAAGTAACAATAACTTTGGTGACATGCCTACCAAATAGCTCAAATGTGTGAAATAAGCCTTCCTAATGAGGCCAAATGATAAAATAATGGTGCAAAGGGTCGTTGGAAGGCCTAGATGAGTCCTCAATGTGCCATGACAAAGAGAAGGAAAGGCTTCCTAAAGAGGACAAAATGATAAAATAATGGTGCAAAGTGTCGTTGGAAGGCCTAGATGAGTCCTCAATGTGCCATGGCAAAGAGGGCTCCAAAATGATGATCAAGGGGGTGACCCCTTGATTTCCAAGCAAAACATCTTATGGTACTCTAAGGTGCCTCTTGGGCAAAAGAAATGGTCTCTTGAGTCTCCAACTGGATCAAACATGTCAATGCTACATCAATAAGGGCTATAATGATGGCATGTGCCCTCCCCTGTCTCTTCAGATGAGACAAAACCCCATCTGGGCCTTGGATCAATTGCCAAGGGTTAGGTGCAAATGTGTGGCCAACTAGGCAACATGGTCCAAGTGCATCATCATCTCTGTATGACTGGGGAAGAAACAAGCAATGTGTGTTACTGTAGAAGCCCATGGCATGGAAATCAATGCTTTGTTCTAGTGGAGGCCCATGGCTCTCAATGCTCACCCTACAAATGCCATTATGACCCCATGGAGGGCTTAGAACACCATCTAGGGAGACCAACTCCAAATGGATGCCCACCTGCAATTCTGTATAAGATCCAATGCGTATCCTCACCTTCCAGTACAACAATCCATTAGTGCAATTGAGTAAATAAGTTTGTTAATCAAGGGCAAAAGTGGACACTTCATGGTGGCATGCCCTTCCAAATGGGCTTTAGAGTGTAGACGTGTTAGCAAACTCAACAAGAGAGGTTAATAAGGGACCCTATTAAGTAGTTTCACCTCTAAGGAAGTAACAACTCCATGGTGCATCCGTCAAATGGCAGGTGTCATATGAAATGATGGTGAAATGGAGTGGGGCAACAAGGAATGCTCCAAGGCACATGCCATGGTACAAGGGTAGCTATAAAGAGGGAAGCCTACACATTGGGTGCATAAATGTAGGAGGGAGAAATCATTGTATATGAGTTACCCCGACCTTTGTTTTTCCACCCTTCTTTATATGCCTTTTGCCTTTTATTGGTTTTACTTTCTATTAATTGCTTGAAGCTCCCTGGGATGAGACCACTTTGCATATGATAAAGAAGTGAATACACCCTTAAGGTTGGGAAGTTCATCGCCCACCAGGGGTTGTGACAATCATGGTCTCCTTAATGATGTAGGGGGCACACATGGGGGCCCTCGGAACCAAGGTGATGGCCATAAAGATAGTGGGTAGAGCTCATGTTTATCTTTTGCCCACGCCTTAAAATTTATTTCGCGGTGATCTTTTGCATTTTGTGGTACATTTCCTGTTTTAAATGGCCAATATATACTTTTAACATTCTTTTTAGCCGCGTCAACCTTCGAGACATCGTTCCAGGCCCGACCCAAAGTGTGGACAAGGACAGGGGGTTGCTAGCACCTTGTGGGGCCAATGGAGAAATGTGGACCTGGATGGGAAGAGTGTAAAAATGGTTTATAATGCACAGAGGGGAGTGATATATGTGGTATCGGGAAAAGGGAACAAGAGTATAATCCAAGCCCATTCTAGTGAGCACAAATACGTGAAATACAATATGGATTATCCCCCTTTATATAAAAAAACTCAAAGACAAGTATGCTTCATATTATGGTTGATTATTACATTCAACTCTCTAGTTTAACTTATATAATGATTCTGATACCGTATTATGTATTTGTTGTAGATGGCTTGTTCTGGTGAGCACGAGTAATTGAAATACAAAATGGAGTGTCTATCGTTATGTAACAAACTCTAGAGGAGGTATATTTCCTATTATGAATAATTAGTGGTTTTGAAATATGCTTATTATTACTATATGTGTTTGTATTTTAACATTGTTCATCCATTTATTTATTTTAATTTTATTTTATTTTGTCAGAGGAGGAGAGGACACTGCAGTAGATATTATGCGCAAGGGGGGGAGTTTGCGATTTTTTGTTTGTTGTTGTCTACATGTTTTGTTTTTGTTGAGTTTGAGAATGGGAATGCTTTGTGTTGTACTCGTTTTTTCATTTCTTCAAGTTTGGTCTTGGTTTCATTTGCAGGGAGAGAACGAAAGATATGAGATAAAGGTTTCTATTCATAAATGAAGGTGAATCACCTTAATGATACACAATGCTCTTCATTAACAATTATCTTTTGCTCATTAGTGACCCCATTTTCTTGCTTTTCAATTTATTATATGTTTTATATGTGGTATCATACTTAACTATATTGATTTGCTTTGTGTGGTGAACGATAACATTTTTAAAGTTTATGAAGGTCAAGTGGCGAGGATACCATACACATGCTACAAACACAACACAAATGATCGGTAAGCCATTTTTTTTCCTACATAATAATTATTGTGCTTTAATCCACCAAAATATTTGTTGTTTGCACAACAAATGATTCTTTTGTCATGACTTCAAGGTACCCTTCAACCAATCAACCATCATGCTAACACACAACACTACTGCCTTGTGGACCCCAGTATTTGGGGTGTTCAATATGCTTATATATACCTGGATTCCTTTTCCGAAAAAAATTACTTCTTATGAAAACATTGTTTGTATTATTCCTAGTAGAAGTACATCTAGTTTAGAAAATTTATATCTTTCTGAGATAAGGTGGGGAATATAACTAGACTTGAACTAGGTTACATGACAATTTCATTCCTTCGAAATCTCTAGTTAAACATTTATTAGAAATCAAATACTTTTTTTTTGTATCTATTGCAAATGGCTTCTTCCAGTGAGCATCAATACATGAAATACAAAATGGACTCCCCTTTTCTATACAACAATCTCAAAGAAAGGTGTGGTTGTTATTATGATTAATTATTGCGTTTGACTCTTATTATAAAACAATTCTAATATCTTATTATAAAACAAACTCTAGGGGAGTTGTGTTTCCTATTATGAATAATTATTTATTTTGAAATATACTTACCATTACTATTTGTGTGTATTTTAGCCTTATTCAACCCATGTTTTTTCCTTTGAACACAGGAGATCACATTGGAGGAGATATGATGTGCAGAAGGGGTGTTTGCATTCTTTCTTTGTTCTTTTCTAGATGTTTTGTTGAGTTGAGTTTGAGCATGGCCATGCTTTGTGTTGTACTCATTTTTCTTTAGTTTTTTTTCTCGGTTTTTGTAGTTTGGTCTTGGCTTCGTTTGTTGGATGTGTTTTACTTGCTTTCCTTTGCTTTGTTTTTTTATGTTTTTTGTAGTTTGGCCTTGGTTTCATTTGTTAGACATGAAAAGGCAACAAAGGAAGCAGGCAGAGAAAATTGAGGTTATTGTTCATAAATGAAGGTGAGTCAACATAGCTATATGCAGTGCACTTCAGTTAAAAGTATATTTTGGTAATTTGTTGCTCCATTTGTTTGTGATTAAATTTATTATCTGTTTTATCTATGCACTTTTAATCACATATATTGATCTTCTTTATATAGTGAACAATTGCAATCGTATAGTCTACAAAGGTCAAGTGGTGAAGATGCACAAGACATTCTACAAACATGGCACACTTGATGGGTGAGGCATACTTTTCTCCTACAAAATACTATTGTGCTGTAATACACTGAGATGTTTGTTGTTTGCACTATGATTTATCATTTTGTCATGGTTTCAAGGTAGTATGATCTTATTCATGGGTGTCAGATTCAATGTTTTTCCTTAGAACATTGATATGAAAGAAATGAAAAAGTTATACTAGGGTTCAAATATTCAGGGCTTATTGTTCATCATTGTCGCAACTATAATATCCGTGATGAGAGGGTAGGTATGTGCATTGGTAATTTATTGCTTTGTATCTTTGTTATTTAAGCTCCTGTGGTATATTTGTGATCTCATATATAATAGTACTTAGTGTAGTGACTGATTACAACTGTAGTGTGTGGGAGGGACAAATGGAGAAGATACCTTAGGCAAGAGCACAACGAATGAGTGGGTTATGTTGTTTTCCAACACAATAATGTTATTATTATTCGCTTGCTTGATGTTTTATCCTTCTAGCATTGTTCTTAGGTAGTAGCACTCAATATGTGTTTTGACATATACATCAAAAGTTATGTTTAAATTTATCTGCTTACTGCACATCACATGCACAACCCCACAATTTGTGCTTGTTGCCACACAATCTAGCTGAGGCCCTAGGAGGGATGTACAAGGGACAACCTCTAGACCAAATGACAACAATGCGACAAAGAGCCACTGTCACCTCAGTGAGTGTCCCCGGTGCTTTTTGGACTTTCACCAATGGGAGGATTCCTGATATAAAGGAAATCACTTGAATGATAGTGTCAATGGCAAGGTATGATGTGATTTGCAATCCCCATTCAAAGGAGAGACTCAAATAATGGGTCAATGCTTGAAAAAGATTAATGGCTCTCCAAGAAAGGCTTATGAGGAGACGTAGACCTAGGGGAAGATGTTATTCAATTGCAAGGGATACTCCTAGATCTAAGGCTTCCTAAGGAGGCAAGACCTCTCTAAGAGCTTCGTAGGATGATTAACACACAAGGCTTAGAAACCAATATAGAGACCTAGGAGAATCCAAGCGAGGCCTAGGGCTAGTGGATGATCTTCAATGAGATATCTAGTTCAAGAAAGGATGAGAAAGGCGCAAAGAATGGTTAACTTCCTTTGAGTTTTCAAGAGCAAGTGACCTTTGGAATGCCGCTAACCAAAGAAGTTTAAGGGTAGAATTGCCATTGGAGCTAGGACTTGAGATTTCTCTCAAACTAGCCACGAGAATTGCTTCAAATTTTGAGGGTAACAGGAGGAAACCACAACGGAATAACCTACCAACTTGCTCGTCAAGGTGACCTCTCTTATGCAATTCACACTAGGTCATAGTTGACCTTCCATGGTTAGGGCATAAATTTGAAAAGGTGAAAGGGAGGGGTATGAGGTTGATCACCTAGGAATAAGGTAGGAATTTGAAAAGGTGAAAGAAAGAGCTTTGAGGTTGATCACCTAGGAATGAGACCCAGTGCCTTGTCAATGGGGAGAAATGGAGTCAAGATTTCCTTTGATTTAAGTTCTTTGCTCTATCAAGGAGACCTACGCAGCTCTTTGCTAACCCTAAGGAGCAGCAACTCAGCTACAATAGGTATTTATATTTCACTTGGCAAGGATTGATGGGAATTCGAGGATGCAATATGCAATACAAGCCTCTAGGAACATTCATTCACATGATCTATGAGTAATGCATGCAATACTTCAATAATCTTAGAGTTTTTCATGAATTCGCATTAAATTAGGGCGCAGACAAGATCATGACTATATATTCCATATATTAGACATGTAACAATGTAAAATATAACATCAAAATAACACTTGCAAGATAATGCGAGTATATCCATCCATCAAAGTTGCAAATAAAAGCTCCAAGAGAAGATAGCGAAAATCCCAAACATCAAAATTCATCAATAACATCCAATTTTGTCCATCAATTGCAAGTCTGAATTCTTTTACAAGAGAAAATCTCAATCCAAATTATGATGATTTGCAAAATGAGGCTCTCCTTTAGTTTATATGAGCCTCTCACAAGTTTGAATGGACTAATTAGCCTAATGAAGCCCCTAAAAATGTTTTAATGTGCAAAGTAACAATAAATTTGGTGACAAGCTCACCAAATAGGTCAAATGTGTGAAATAAGCCATCCTAATGAGGCCAAAATGATAAAATAATGGTACAGAGGTTCGTTGGAAGGCCTAGATAAGTCCTTAATGTGGCATGACAAAGAGGAGGAAAGCCTTCCTAATGAGGACAAAATGATAAAATAATGGTGCAAGGTGTTGTTGGAAGGCCTAGATGAGTCCTCAATGTGCATGACAAAGAGGAGGCCTCCAAAATGATGAGCAAGGGGATGGCCCCTTGATTTACAAGCAAAACATCTTGTGGTACTCGAAGGTGCCTCTTGGGCACAAGAAATGGTCTCATTGGTCTCCAACTGGGATAAACATGTCAATGCTCCATCAATAAGGGCTTTAATAATGACGTGTGCCCTCCCCTATCTTTGCAAATGTGTGGCCGACTAGGCAACATGGTCCAAGTGCATCATCATCTCTGTATGATTAGGGCACAAACAAGCAATGTGTGGCATTGAAGAAGCCAATGGGGTGGAAATCAATGCTCTGTTGTAGTGGAGGCCCATGGCTTTCAATGCTCACCCTACAAGTGCAATTATGACACCATGGAGGGCTTAGAACACCATATAGGGAGACCAACTCTAAATGGATAACCACTTGCAATCTTGTATAAGATCGAATGTGTATCCTCACCTTCCAGTACAACAATCCATTAGTGAAATTAAGTAAATAAGCTTGTTAATCAAGGGCAAAAGTGGACACTTCATGGTGGCATGCCCTTCCAAATGGGCTTTAGAGTGGACACGTGTTAGAAAACTCAACAAGAGAAGTTAATAAGGGACCCTATTAAGTAATTTCACCTCTAAGGAAGTAACAACTCCATGGTGCATCCATCAAATGGCAGGTGTCATATGAAATGATGGTGGAATGGAGTGAGGCAACAGGGAAGGCTCCAAGCCACATGCCATGGTAAAAGGGTAGCTATAACGAGGGAAGCCTACACATTGTGTGCATACATGTAGGAGGGAGAAATCATGGTGTATGAGTTACCCCGACCTTTGTTTTTCCACACTTCTCCATATGCCTTTTGCCTTTTATTGGTTTTTCTTTCTATTAACTGCTCAAAGCTTCCTAGGATGAGACCAATTTGTGTATGATAATGAAGTGAATACCTGTTAAAATTGGCAACTAGGGCGAAACTCCATGTGGGTCATCTTATTAATGGAAGCTAATAATTTTCTTGGATCCCTCTCATCGAGAGGTGTAGGATTGATCTAATGATCATCCGATTCCGATAAGTATTCATGGAGATATGAAGTTATTTGTGTTATGGGACAATTTGTCAAGGTCGGCCAGCAACCAAATAAACCCCACTTGTGCTCAACATTTTAGTATAAATAGAGGTGGGCTTCAAGTCATTTCAACACACTTGGGATCTCTTCCTCTCTACTTGTCTTTGGGTTTTAGTAGGAGGATAGATCCTAAGGGATAACGTTGCCCTAATCCAGAGGGCAGAAGCCGGAATTGTCGGAACTGCTGGGAAAAGTCGGAACTGTCGGAACTGCTGGGAAAAGTCGGCACTGTGGGGAATTGTCGGAACTGTCAGAACTGCGGGGAACTGTCGGGAAAAACTCAAACTGCTGGGAAAAGCCGGACTGCCGGGAAAAGCCGGAATTGCTGGGAATTGCCGAAACTGTTGGGAATAGCCAGAATTGCCGAAACTATCGGAACTGTCAGGAAAAGTTGGAACTGCCGGCAATTGCCGGAACTGTTGGAATTTTTCGGGAAAAGCCGGAACTATCGGGAATTGCGGAATTGTTGGAATTATCGGGAAAAGCCAGAACTATCGGGAATTGCTGGAACTGTCGGAACTGCGGGGAACTGCCGGGAAAAACCGGAACTACCGAGAAAATCTGGAACTGCTGGAACTATCGAAATCATTGGAATTGCCGGAACTACTGGAACTGCTGGGAACAACCGAAATTGTCAAAACTGCCGGAACAACCAGAGCATCTGTCTCCAAAGGAGAGCAGCATGTAAGGGACAACTAACTAACATTGGGACAGTTGTATGATACTTAGCAGCAAATACACCAAGCATACAATGTTATAGTTAGCATGCAATAGCAAGCATGCAAAGGACAACAAGCAAGCAAGATGCAACCAGCACATAGGTCAATATGGCAACATGGTGTAGCAATGGCACATAATGCAGTATAGTGATGGGTACAGTCATGATTAATGAAGCATGATGAGATGCAGCATAGTGATGATGGGTGCAGCATGGTGCAGCACGGGGAGGTGCAACATGATGACGAAATGCAGCACAACGATAGGTGGAGTCACCTTGGAGAATCAGTTGAAGCAGCATGTCTTCAACTGATCTCATGTATCATCTTCTTAGAGATGATCTATGCTCTATCTAGATAAGTCAAAGTGTTGACTTCTATTGTAAACATACTATCTCTCTCTCTCTCTCTGCTGAACTATTGAAGTACCTATAAGAAGAATTGATTAAGGGTTTCCCCACATTGGGGTTTGTCCCTAGCTAGCGCCACATCTTATGTCCTCTTGTCTTGGCTTGTCTTCTGTGATTTATGTTTATGTTCTATTTGCAGTTTACTTTAACGCTGATGTGATTGCTAATCTGGAAAAGATATTGAGCTAACTATGAAAATTGAAATAAATGGCTCTAAGCATAGAACATACCTAAAATTAACATGGTATCAGAGCTGAGGTGAAGACAATGCCCAAGCAAGAGTGAAAGAGCAATCACCGAAGACAGTTGCGAAAGGACAAAAGGATCAGTGAATTCCTCATCCCTCTTCAAATTCACCAAGGGTGAAGTTTAAGCAGAGAATATTATCAGAATAGCGCAACAGAAGTTTCCGATGGCCTACCTAAAGATCACTTCATTGGGAAGTCCGAATCTAAGGGTGGAAGGAGAGGCAGATGCCTTAGTTGCAATAAGTTCGGCCACTATGTGAAGGAGTGTCCGAATGGCAGAGACACATCTCTTGATGAAGATAACAATCATTCCAGGGACATCTTCAATGATCAAAGGAATGACAGGTAATGCAGGTCATCAAGGAAATGGCCGACTCTTCAAAGAAAACAGGGAACCTCAGGTATGAAGAATCAAATGTTGTTTTTGATAAGATAAAGAAGCATTATCTTGTATTGGCCCTTTCCTTCAGATTCTTTGGGAATCTGGCTTATTGATTGTAGTGCTTCAAGGCACTTTATCAGATAGAAGGGTGCACTCTCTAATTTGGTAGAGATGGAAACAATCGTGGGATTATACTTGGAGTCGATGCCACCTATCCCGGAAAGGGTGTAGGGAATGTTACCCCTCAATTGAATGAGGGTAACTCGATTCATTTACAGAATCTCTTTTTTGTACTTGATCGCAACAAGAACTTGGTGTCCATTTCAGCAAGGGAAGTCAAAGGTTACGAGGTGGCACTGATCGATGGAAAGGTACGTGTTTGAAAATAGAATTTTCAAAGATGTTTTTGAGTTCAGGGTTGTATCAAGTTGCAGGAAGTCCATTGGGGAACATGTCCATTGACACATTAGCACCGGAGGTCTGTGAGTCAGATGGTGACAGGTATGCTTGAATTCAAAAAGAGCATGAAAGTACATGTCTGAGATGTACCGAAGGAAAATCTTACGAGGGGACCATTCCTCTCATGTAGCAGGTCCACAGGTTTGGAACAACCCGAGGGGTTTGAGATTGATGATCAGGAATCTGAAGCATGCAGGTGGAAGAAAGCCCTTTATGGCTTGAAGCAAAACTCCCCGGGCATAGTATCAGAGGATTGATAGCTGTCAGATGAAGCTGAGATTCACTAAGAGTGAAGCCGATCCAAACCATTGTTTGAAGGTTGTGGATGATAGACCTCTCATACCAACACCTTATGAGGACGACCTATTTTTGACAGGTGCAGACCCTCTCATTTGCAGAAGTAAGAGGGAGTTGGATTCTTAATGTGAAATGATAAATTGCAAGCTTGTGACTACCTCGAGGATCTTAACTTTCAGAAGTTATATGGTAGTGATGTCGGACCAGATTTGGTAAATGCCTCTGAGTTTCATAAACTCATTCGCGTTGATGTTCTTGGTGAACTTCCGTCTGGATATATGTTTTGTAGTTAGCATGGTGAGCTCATATTTGGTTGAGCCTCATTGGATTGGTGCCAAGAATCTTCGAAGATATATTCGGGGCACAATCTCTCATGGATTGAGATACACTGCCGGAAATATGAAACTACATGATTTTTCGAATGTTGACTGGGCAGGTAGTGTGGAGGATCACTAGAGCACTTCTCAGTGCTGGTTCTCTTTGGATTCTGCTTTGATATCGTGGATGAGCAGGAAGAAGAAGTTTGTTGGTATAAGCACCGCCGAGACTGAATACATAGCTACAAGTATGATCTCGTGTGAAGCTGCATGGTTGCAGAAGCTCTTAAGTGAGTTGTTTGTACACATGATGAATACCACTGTGATTCTCTGTGACAACTAGAGGGGGGATTTGATTATTGAGGAATCCCGTATTCGATGATTGCTCCAGCGAAAAGACATCAGATACTGCCTTATTTGGGATATGGTAAGTCGATGAGCGAGGAGGCTCCATCGCATTGAGACTGATGTATAGGTCACAGACATTTTGTCAGAGCCCCGGGGAAAGGTCAAATCTTGTGACTTTCCCGAACGACTTGGAGTCATTGAGAGACCTTCTTATAAGGGTCTTGCATGTTGCATGCATTAAGCTCTGGGAGCTCTGGGGGGCTTGGGGTACTTATTGGAGCAACATACAACCACAGGGTGACTCACCCTCCCCTGGTGGTGCGCTATGTACAAGATGACAGGTTCAACCTTCCCCTGTGATACCCCATGGCGACTATGGAACATGATAATTAGTTCTCCTGTGGCAACTGTGGAACATGATGATTAGTTCTCCTGTGGGCCGGGATGATTAGTTCTCCTATGGCAACTATGGAACATGATGATTAGTTCTCTTGTCGGCCAGGATGATTAGTTCTCCCGTGGCAACTGTGGAACAGGATGATTAGTTCTCCTGTGGGCTGGGATGATTAGTTCTCGTGGCAACTGTGAAACATGATGATTAGTTCTCCTGTGGTCTGGGATGATTAGTTCTCTCGTGGCCACTGTGGCGCAGGATGATTCGTTCTCTTGTGGACAGGATGATTAGTTCTCTTGTCGAGGCATCCTACCCATGCAGTCTGTGACTCATGGGAACTACCTCTCATTTGATCAATGAGCAGGGAAATGGGGTTAGAACCATAGTAGTACTATTAATGGACGCATCGATGTATCTACCGTACTCCCTATGCTAGGATGACCTCCATTGATCTAGGATCAATGACACTTATTTGGGATCAGTATGAGTGGTTTAAGACACTCTCTTGTGATATTGATCTGGGATCAATAAAACTAACTTTGGGCCAGTAAGAGTGATGTGACACACTCTCTTCAGATGAAACTGACTTCGGGTCAGTAGAGAATGGTATGAGACATTCTCGATCAATTATTCTTCTTCATGGTTCAGCAGAGCAAAGTAGAGTAGTGCAGGGCACTGATGGCAGAGATAGTATAGTCGGACATATGGATCAGCGGATGGAGTTCTCCCTAGTTGAGAGGTAGTGTTAAAGTTGGCAACTAGGGCCAAACTCCATGTGGGTCATCTTTTTAATGGAAGCTGATAATTTTCTTGGATCCCTCTCATCGAGTGGTGTAGGATTGATCTAAAGATCATCCGATTCCGATAAGTATTCATGGAGATATGAATTTATTTTTGTTATGGGACAGTTCGTCAAGGTCGGCTAACAACCAAAATAAACCCCACTTGTGCTCAACGTTTTAGTATAAATAGAGGTGGCCTTCAAGTCATTTCAACACACTTGGGATCTCTTCCTCTCTACTTGTCTTTGGGTTTTAGTAAGAGGAGAGATCCTAAGGGATAACGTTGCCCTAATCCAGAGGGTAGAAGCCGGAACTGCTGGGAAAAGCCGGAATTGTCGGAACTGTCAGAACTGCGGGGAACTGCCGGGAAAAACTGGAACTGCCGAAACTGTTGGGAAAAGCCAGAACTGCCGAGAATAGACGGAATTGCCAAGAATAGCCGGAACTACCGGATCTGCTGGGAACTGCTGGGAATAGCTGGAATTGCTGGAATTGTTGGAATTGCCAGGAAAAGCCGGGAAAAGCCGGAACTGTCAGGAATTGCCGGAACTGTCGGAACTGCCGGGAAAAACCGGAACTGCCGAAACTGTTGGGAACCGTCGGAACTGCTGGAAATAGCTGGAATTTCCGGAACTACCGGAACAACCGGAACAACCGAAATTGCCAAAACTGTCGGAACAACCAGAGCACCTGTCTCCGAAGGAGAGCAGCATGCAAGGGACAACTAACTAACATTGGGACAATTGTATGGTACTTAGCAGCAAATACACCAAGCATGCAATGTTAGAGCTAGCATGCAAGGGACAACTAGCATGCAAAGGACAACAAGCAAGCAAGATGGAACCAACACATAGGTCAGTATGGTAACATGGTGCAACAATGGCACATAATGCAACACAGTGATGGGTACAATCATGATTAATGAAGCATGATGAGATGCAACATAGTGATGATGGGTGTAGCGTGGTGCAGCACGGTGAGGTGCAACATGATGACGAAATGCAGCACAACGATAGGTGAAGGAGTCACTTTGGAGGATTAGTTGAAGCAGCATGTCTTCAACTGATCTCATGTATCATCTTCTTAGAGATGATCTATGCTCTTATCTAGATAAGTCAAAGTGTTGACTTTTGTTGTAAATGTACTATCTCTCTCTCTCTCTGCTGAACTATTGAAGTACATATAAGAAGAATTGATCAAGGGTTTCCCCACATTGGGGTTTGTCCCTGGCTAGCGCCACATCTTGTGTCCTCTTGTCTTGGCTTGTCTTCTGTGATTTATGTTTATGTCTATCTGCAGTTTACTTTAACGCTGATGTGATTGCTAATCTGGAAAAGATATTGAGCTAACTATGAAAATTGAAATAAATTGCTCTAAGCATAGAACATACCTAAAATTAACGATACCCCCTTAAGGATGGGAAGTTCATTGTCCACCAGGGGTCTGGACAATCATGGGTTCCTTAATGATGCAGGGGGCACACATAGGAGCCCTGGGAGCCAAGGTAATGGCCATAATGATAGGGGGTAGAGCTCATGTTTAGCTTTTGCCCACGCGCTAAATTTTATGTCACGAAGATCTTTTTCATTTTGTGGTACATTTCCTATTATAAGTGGCCAATTTATACTTTAAACATTCTTTTTAGTTGCATCAACTTTTGAGACATCGTTCTAGGCCCGACCCAAAGTGTGGGGAAGGGGAGGGGGAGGCTAGCACCTTGTGGGCCTAATGTAGAAATGTGGACCCAGATGGGAAAAGTGTAAAAAGGGCTTATAATGTGCCGAGGGGAGTGATATATGTGGTATTGGGAAAACAGACCATGCAACCAAAAACAGGGTTTCCCTTGTAGTGCCACTCCTAAAGGTAATAGCCAATAGAGGCGATCCCATGGGTCTAGGATATAAGATTAACCACCAAGTTGGGACAAGGGAACAAGAGTATAATCCAAGCCCATTCTTTCCGGCGAATGCCCCCACTAATCCATGTTGAAATGTGTCCAAGAAAATCAAGCATAAACACCCAATTACATAATGAAGAGCCATACCTTAGAGGTTAAAAGGCCCACCTTCAAACATACGATCATAATAGATTGGCGACAACACATAATGGCTGGCTTAGGTGGTGGAGGATTCTAGCACGTTGAGCTATCCGATGGTTGCAAGGGGCTTCTAGCTACAATGCCCTAGAGAGGAGGATTGTAAGGCCGAGCAGGCAAGCATAATTGTCATTCAATCATTCAACCTTTGTGCTAATAGACAACGGTATTGCCTTGTGGCACCTACGATTTTGGCTATTGAATATGTTTAAATATGTTTAGATCCCTCTTACAAAAAGAATTATTCCTCTTATGGTAACATTGATTGCATTATTCCTAGTAGAATTACATCTAGTTTAGAAAATTTATATATTTTGAGATATAACATGGAATATAAATGGAGTGGAATTAATTTGGATAACAAGTTCATGCTTTCAACTCTCTAGTTTAACTTTTATTAGAATTCTAATAGTTTATTGTGTATTTATTGTAGATGGTTGATTCTGGTGAGCACAAATACGTGAAATACAATATGGATTATCCCCCTTTATATAACGAAACTCAAAGACACGTATATTTCATATTATGGTTGATTCTTACATTCAACTCTCTAGTTTAACTTATATAATGATTCTGATACCTTATTATGTATTTGTTGTAGATGGCTTGTTCTGGTGAGCACGAGTAATTGGAATACAAAATGGAGTGTCTATCGTTACGTAACAAACTCTAGAGGAGGTATGTTTCCTATTATGAATAATTATTATTGAAACAGAAGTGTCCTCAGACACATAATTCTATTAATCAGAAAAATATAATTACATGATTGATTTGCAAGAGCTTACACCCGAACTTAACAAACACTCTTGCAATGAGCTATTTATAAGCTCCATGTCCTAACTACCTCTA